>MINK01188009.1:4323-20217 GCA_001735545.1 Phormia regina
TGTGGTACTTTTTCGTTCATATGATGGTTTATTATATTTTTAATGAATTTCGAAGTCCGTGATTCCATGTCAGAACGGATTCCATATCATATTGAAACATCCTTTACTGTAGAGAATTTTTTAATAACAAAATTAAATTAAATTTATATTATTATTCAATAAAACCCGTGCGACCCCGGTTCAATCAGCTCGTTATTCGACAAAGATGATTTTTGTTTTTAAGTTCTTAATTTTCTGAAAATGCAGGATGTAAGATGCAAACATAAATCAATTTAAAATATTTCTATTAACCATGAATGAAGTCTTATCTTTTAAAATATATAAAGAAAAACAATTTTTCTTTCATGTTTTTGCAAAAAATAGCCATTTCTCGTACTATTTTCAAAGTGCATAATTTGAATATTTTTTAAAAACTCTTTCAGTCTCTTATTGTCAAATATGTAGCAAATTACAAAATGCTCTCAAAAAATTTTTACTTCATATATCACCGGACTTATTCCCAAAAAACTAAAGTAAAGCGAGACAAAAAATCCAAAATTCAAAATTGTGTAAATATATTTTTAACTGTAAGAGATAACTTAAGTGTGTAAGTTAATTTTTTCTTCATCTATTCAATTGCTTTCCAGAAATATAAAAATCTTTAAAATCAGACTTCATTTGAAGAAGTTACGATTTTTTTAACTGTTGCATACTCGAAGTATTCAACTTAGGCACCCTGTAGTTTATCTTGTGTTATTACAGGGTGACTATTTTTCTGAAAGCTTAGGTCCTCCTCTACAACTCTTCCATACATTTTAATTTAATCCGATTAGTAGTTTGTGAGATTCAGATTTATTACCCAAAAATTTGTGTTTGATGCCACTGTGCAATGTACTTCAGCTCTAATCATGGAAAATTTTTCTAGATGCCTCCAGTGGCTTAAAAACTTATTTCCTTGAAATTGCTTCTGGACCACTGTGCCCTGTGTAGGGTGAAAGGCCAGCTCGATAATCTTCACTTTAATATTATGTACTAATATTTAAACGCAGTAAAATCGTGATTTATTAAAAGTATTACCAAGAACTGCGCATGAATAAATTAGTGCATATATTTAAACTTTTAAAAATTAAACAAATTAATACAGAATATAAAATATTAGTAAAACCTTCAAAAACTATTTTTATGTCTGTTAAATTTACAACTTGAATAAAACATTATACAGTGGGGCAGAATAGAAATTTTTTGTAAAAAAGAAATTATTTCTGATGTTTAGATTTACGTGAATCTTGATATAGGTGTATTTTTAATAAGTCTTATAAGAACATCTAAAGATATTTTAAATCGTACGAGAAAAGCGATTAAAGATTAAACATTTTATACATTAAAGGAATCTTAATTTAAACCCTCTTACCTCCTCTACTGTAGGGTCTTTTGAGTCACCCTCCAAACTTAACATTGCGCACTCCTCTGCTATGCATGTACCAAATTTCAGTTAAATCCAACTAAGTGATTAGAAGTCATATCCAAATATTTTCGTTTCTGACCCACTGTGAATTGAATTATATTAAAAGTTATAAAGCATGCACAGATTTTTTCGTGCGCACAATGAATGTTTTGTTGAAATGATTTTCCATTAGTCACCTGTTGTTTGTTGTTAATTTTGTTTATAACTTTTTTTCTAATTCGTTTGCATATAGTTGTTGTCTTTCTGCCTGTCTGTCATATATATTTTTTTTTTGTTGCTGCTTGTTAAATATTTGTACAATTTAATTATTGTCATTGGTTGTCAGTTTTATAGTTTTTTTTTTATTTATTTATTTTTCACCTATTGTTGTAGTTCTTGTTATTTTTCATTTGAGTTTGAGAAAATAAATATGAAAAAAAAAAACAAAGAGAGTTGATAAATTGTTCACTGAATACATTGTTTTTATTAATGATATTGTTGGTTTTGTTGTTGTTTTAAACTGTTGCTGCTTAGTAGGGGAAGTTAATATTTTTCATTTATTTTTTTACAAAATATTGTAGCGGAAAATGATTTGATAAAAATTGTTTAAATGTATGTCAAATTTTCAAGGGTTCTTTTTTTAACGATTTATGGCCATTGTGTGTTTTTTATAATTATTTCAAACAAAATTTATAAAGTTTTTCACTTTTTTTAAATTATTTGTACCATTGTAAACAAATTATTTTTAAATAATTTTTTATGCAACAACTTTCTGTTTGTTTTTGTCAAAATGTTATGACAAATGTTTTAATTTTCAAAAACAAAAAAATTAAAAGAAAAAAATTTTAAATTTTAAGAAGCATTAAAATTTGCCATATAATTCTTCAAAATTTCTATTTTATAAATTTAAAAAAAATTAAATTAATTTTTTATTAAATGAAAATTTTTTAAATCGTCTAAATTTGTTTTACTTATATTAACATTTATATTTATATTTATGTTATTTTCTGTTTAAATATTTAATAAAGTCATTTAACAATTTGCCATTTTTTTACTTCTTCTTTATTGATTTATGTCAAAATATTATGCAATTTCTTAAAAAACTAACTAACTAAATATGTGAGTGTATTAGTAAGGTATAAACCTTAACTAAATTTATAATTTCATATAACTGTCATCATTAAGACATATTGGTGTGAGTAAAACAAATGCGTGTCAAACACGTTATAAGACCCTTAAAAACAAAACTTTAATACATTTCTAAAAATATATACTACATAGTATGAAAATAATAATAAAAATTAAACATGTTTCCCCTGTTCACAGCAAAAATAATTTGCATACAAACTAGATTAATTTAACAATATAATAATAACAAGGAAAAAAATTTAAAAGGAAACCATGCAGCGACTTTCAACTCTGTTAGTCTCATGTAGGCATATTACGTTCATCTATGAAATTTTGTAATAAATAAGAAAATGAAAATATAAGACATTTTTAGTTATTTACACTTTAACATAAATGTATTCAGTTTGATAAATGAAATACATATGTACTTGAATACCCTGAATTTTCTCATTTAAGCAAATAAAATATAAAGAAAATTTTTAAGGTCTATTTTAGTTTTTCATATACTTGTATGTGGTTTAGATATTAGAAGGGCTTCATGCGATCCATTATCATAGATATCTGAGTCAATTTTATACCAACATATCATATAATAACTACTCTAGTAATTATAATACATTAATGCATTTTATAATTCCCATTTAGTTTAAATGGGAATATTTGAAATTGAACAAGAAACAAAAAATTTGTCAAGCGATTGAAATTTTTCACTTCAGAAGTTCCTAACTTTGAACCCTCTAAGCTGCGCCCCTGAGGAATATATTGGATCCATCTCTCAAAGTTAACATTACATACTCTTCTGCTATACCTGTACCAAATTTCATACAAATCCAAGCAACCGAACAGAAGCTACAGACTTATTTTTTAAAATGGTCGATTCTGCTCCACTGCTTATTAGTGTAATGATTTCTACTTCCCAGGGCAATTTGAATGCTATGCTTGACATTCCTCTCCTTGATATTTTCATTAGAAATAAATTTCGTTTTAAAAGTCAACGACTCAAAGAATCGGGTAAACTTAGGTACAATAACATTGGTCATGGCACTATATTGAAGACAGTTTTTTTTAAAAACGAAAAATAATTTTCATAGAACTATTAACAATAGAACCCCATCTAGAAACAAGTGGGCAAAACGTTACGTTTTTAAGGAATATAAAATCTGCATAAATCTCATTGTTCAGTGAGGTATTTTTTGCGATCACTTAGATATTTTGCTGTCTCTCAGATTATACAATTCATGACAATATTTTTGGCCGAGATATACGCTATCAACATGGCAACGAAGAAAATTCAGGAATTTAAAATTTGCGTTTTTAATATTATATTGGAATTTTCTCATTATAAGATAGAGATGTGTTGACTACTGTAGACGCTCCTTAACTCAACTGAAACACCTTCGAATGGAGCTGATATGGGCTCTAGGCTGTAAAGGTATACGAGAAAATGAAATTGCAATAAATGCATCGTCTTTGATAGGGACTGTCGCTTACGGAAACATTCTCACCCCCAATATTCTCGATGTATTGGCTATCAAAGAAAAATGGAACTCAGGTCACTACTTGTAGACTAACGAGGACTCTCTGTACACGCCGCTCAAAGTGCAAAACTAGAGTATTTTGAGAGGTCATCAAAAAGGCTTCTTGTAGCTCTGAAGACCAACCAAACGTTTATTTGGTTTCCCTCATAGGGTATCACAAATTGCTTAAGAGCCTCTGTGTGACTCACTATAGCATATGGCCCTTAGAGTCTAACCTAGAGAAAGTTTTCGATAAATTTGTTTTTTTAAAGAAAGATTTCATTAAGTTTATTTTTTCGATGAAATTTTTCAAAAAATTGTCTATTTAAAGCAAATTTTCGATGGTGTAATTTGTTTTGTAGAGAAGATTTTGGCGAGCATTACAAATAGCGTCCTTGTCATAGTGGTGTTAGTGTAAGTATTAGTTCTCAGCTCTTTGAAAATGCAAAAACCGATGAAAGCATTTAATATTTCTTTTAAAAAATTATAAATTGAAAACATATTTCTCTTTGCAAGTGACAATAAGTTGTTAACCCCAAACACATTAAAATATCATTTCCCTCTACTTTAGCCTGAAGCGAAGTCTTTCTAACTCCAACTTAAATATTTACTTATTCTCTAAGTAAACTAAATATTGCTAATCGTTATTATTGTTGCTGTTGTTGTTGTTGTTGTTGTTGTTGGTTGTTAGCCTTTCAAGCCCGTTTTAATTTTATATCTATGAAATTGTTTGTTATCAACAGCAGCCTCATGATTTAATCGTTTTAGGTGAACGGTAGCTAAATGGCTTAAATGTTTTTAAATGTGGCCTAAATGGTATTTAGTTGAAGTTTAAAATAACAACAACAAAGCAATACAAATTAAGGGGACTACAGAAACTGAAAAAATAATAATAATAAATAGTTGGAAACTTAAGCAAAAACCAACGAAAAAAAAAAAAAAAGAAATAGACCATAAAACTAAAAGGCAATATTGTTTAATAATACACATATGAAAATGTGGCATAAACAGGAACTATTTATATTATTATTTCAGTAGCTACTAAAACATGCTGCTGATGCAAGTTCACTTTCTAATATTTTATGCTATTTTGTTGTTTTTTTTTTATTTCAGTTTATGTGTAATAAAGTAGGCCTCTTTAATAGCTGCTGGCTAATTTCTACTTTGTTTTTATTTTTGTATGTTTCACTATTCACTATTTATTTTATGAGCTTCACATTTTAAACCATTTTCTTCCTCACTCCAATAATAGTTTTTTTTTATTCCTGCAGCATTGTTGTTGTTATGCAGTTTTATGGCTTCTCCTTTTTCTTTATATTTCAGTTTTATTTAGTTACTTACATTGTTAAAGCGCATGCGAAATAGTCTTAAATCTTAATGACGCTACCAACTTGAAAGTTTAACAAAAATTAAAACGCAAGACTTGCATTAATTTTCTTCAACACTTGAAATTTCTTTTTTTTTATAAATATTGAAGAGAATTTATTAGAAAAAAACCCTACAGCCACAATTTATTAGTATTTCTCATGTTAACAAAAGAAAAAAAGAAAAGGGGAGAATAAAGATGAAAAGAACTTAACGGCCATATTTTAAATGAATAGGGAATTACAGCCATATTCTAAACATCAAAATTAATATATTACTTTATTAATTATAAATTAAAGGGCAGTAACTACAAAGTTTACAATTTAATTAATAGATTTTTTTTTAAATAGAGATACAAAATGTTAACTAAATTAAATAAGAGATCAAAATATTAGAAACTGGCAAGAAATTTGATAATTTAAGACACGATCACTAGCAAGACAATCAGTTGTTTTTGCGAAATGAACGAAATTTTCTGCAAGAAAATATTTTAATATAAAATTTTTTATAAAAATTGTATTAAATCTAAAAATTGTCTATGCAGAAAAAAAATTAACGAATATTTTCTTAAAAAAAGTTTCTATGAAAATAAAATTAAAAAAAAAAACAATAAAAATAATAAAAAAGGTAAAAGTTTTCTTTAAAAAGAAATTATAACGAAGTTCTTATTTTGAAAGTAAAATTTAACGAAAGTTTCAATGAAAATATAATTTAACAAAATTTCTATGAAAAGAAAATTTAAAGTCATTTTTTTAAATTTCGTTAAATTTTAACAGAAGCTTTCTTTCAAAAGAGAATTCACCTAAAGATTTCTCTGGAAAGGAAATTCAATGAAAATTTTTTGTGAAAATAAAATTTAACAAAAGTTTTTTGAAAAAAATAACGAAAGTTTTCTATAAAGAAAATTAACAAGAGTTTTCTTTGAAAAGAAATTAACAAAAGGTTTCTGTGAAAATAAAAATTTTATCACAAGTTTTCTTTGAAAAAAAAATCAAATAAAAATATCCTTAAAAGAGAAATTCAACGAAAGTTTTCTTTGAAAAGAAAATTTAACGAAAAGTTTCTACGAAAATAAAAATGTTATCAAAAGTTTTCTGTAAATATTTAGAAACATTTTTTTAATGAAACTTAACGAAAGTTTTCTTTCAAAAGAAAACTTTACTAACGTTTTCCTTCAAAAGAAAATTTAACTAAAGTTTTCATTAGAAAGGAAATTCAATGAAAGTTTTAAAAAAAAAAAAAATTAACGAAAGTTTTCTTTGAAAAGAAAATATAACGAAAATTTAATGGAAATTTTGTATAAAAAAAATCCCAAAAATTCTCTAAAATAAAATTTAACGAAAATTTTCTATAAAAATAAATTTTAGGAAAAATGTATATAAAATGAAATTTTAACAAAAATTCTTTATAAAAATAAATTTTAACATTTTCTATAAAATGAAACGAAAATTGTATATAAAAAGAAGTTTTAACTAAAACTGCTTATAAAAAACATTTCAACGAAAAATTCTCCATAAAAACATAATTCTCTTAAGAAGAAATCTTGACGAAAATTTTCTATAAAATGAAATCTCATCGAAAATTTTCTGTAAAAATAAATTTTTTATGACAATTATTTATAAAAAGAAATTTTAACCAAAATTGTCTATAAAAACCATTTTTACAAAAAATTCTGTATAAAAAGAAATTTTTAACGAAAATTTTCTACAAAGGAAATTACCTATAAAGGGAAATTTTAACGAAAATTTTATAAAAAAAGGTTTTCTTTGAAATTTCCAGTTAAAAGGAAATTTATTCCTACAAAAAGGAAATTTAACGAAAAGTTCCTAGAAAAAGACAATTTAATAAAAATTTTCTATGAAAAGAAAATTTAACGAAAATATTTTATCAAAAGAAATTTTAACGAAATTTTCTATGAAAATATTAAAGAAAGTTTAATAAAGAGAAATTTTTACAAACATTTTCTATAAAAAAATTTAAAGTTCAACGAAAATTTGCTATAAGAAAAAGAAATTTATCGAAAATTTGCTATAAGAGAAAATTTATCGAAAATTTCCCATAAAAAAGGAAATTTATCGAACATTTCCTATAAAAAAAATTACCAAAATTTTCCTTAAAAAAAAGGAAATTAATCGAAAATTTCCTTTAGAAAAAAGAAAATTTTACCAAAATTTCTTATAAAAAGAGAAAATATATCGAAAATTTCCTATAAAAAAGGGAAAATTATCAAAAATTTACTATTAAAAATAAATTTTATCGAAAATTTCCTGTAAAAAATGAAATTTTTCGAAAATTTCTTATAAATAGTGAATATATAGAAAGTTTTCTTTATACAAAAGATGGAAATTTATCTTTAAAAAACGTAAATTCCTAGAAAATTTATCAAAATTTTCCTTAAAAAATTCCATTTTTAAAAAATTTCCTTTAAAAAAGGTAATTTCATAAAAAAGGTAACTTATAGAAAATTTCCTTTACAAAAAAGGAAATTTATTGAAAATTTCTTAAAAAAAAGGATTTGTCGAAAATTTCCTTAACAAAAAGGAAATTTATCGAACATTTTCTTTAAAAGAAAGAAATTTCTCGAACATTTCCTATCTAAAAAGAAATTAATCGAAATTTATGCCATAAAAAAGGAGTTTTGTCCCTAAAATTTTCAATAAAAAAGGAAATTTATCTCCTCTCTCAAAAAATAATAAAAATAATTTAAAACACATACATTACTCCTCAAAATTCTCTATTTTCGTTTCTCTTTATAAAAGACTTAAGCAAGCAACTTTATTTATCTAAATTTCCCCCTAAAAAGACTTA
Organism: Phormia regina; assembly: GCA_001735545.1. Classification (NCBI taxonomy): domain Eukaryota; kingdom Metazoa; phylum Arthropoda; class Insecta; order Diptera; family Calliphoridae; genus Phormia; species Phormia regina. Next base: position 12,565 of record MINK01188009.1, read on the forward strand.
AGACACATGCTGAATATAATAGAACTGTGAGTAAAAATAAAATTAACAAAATTTGAAAACAAAAAAAAAAAAACTTTTATGAATTTGACATCCTGTCATATTATCTATATGCAGATATATATACATATGAGGGTATATCAAGCCGTTGCTTTTCACAGTTTTAAACTTTTTTCTTTTCGCTTATTTCTGAGAAATAACAGTAAAACAACAATATTTTATTGGTTAGCTGCTTGTTTGGTCTTAAAAACTCATTATATTAGTAGACCTCCCGCAGCCTATTTGGCTTTTAAATTAAAATAAATCACTGGTCTTTTACGACGACTTCATTTGTATCTTTAGCAAGAAAATATACATATAAAACAAACTAATTTTTTTTTCCTCTTCTTTAGAGTGTTATATGAATGTATATTGTTGACTGATGATGTTGATGGCGGTATCTTTTGAATAGGCGCTTTGTTTTTTTTTTAGCAAATTATATTTGTGTATTGCTTGTGCACTGTGGCGTTTGCAATAATTGATCTATGATGATGCGGTATGATTGCTCATAAGATGTTTATATGATGCTACTTTAAGAAACTTATTGGCGAGTATTTATATTCAACACCATAAAGTTTATATTGATTGAATAGTATTAAAATCAAGGACTATCAGTGTGTTACTTCAATAGTGATTTTAATAATGAATTTACTTACTCTTGAACTGTCAATAGAAAAGTCTAATAAGTTAAAGTTTCAACTTTTTGCCATATAATTAAGGTATCACGTTTAAACTTGTTTAATAATTGAAACAAAGTTTAGGACTTTTTGCTAATCGGTTTAGATTGAAATATATAGAATTAATTGTATAGAAGGATTTAAGCTTTCAAAAAAAAAAAAAAAAAAAAAAAAAAAAAAAAAAAAAAAAAGAAGAAAAATTATGCTGCAGTAACTATGTAACAGTACAAGGTAACGTGTAGGATGCAAAATTAGACTAATATTTAATAAAAATGCATACTTATTCGTCTAAGTTATCTTTTACAGTTCAACAGATATTTTTTATATTATATAAAATAATTAATAGAAACATGAAAATCTTTGAAAACTGATTTAATTTGTAGAACCTACGATCTTTTAAAAATTATTCCTACTCTAGGTGATTAATTTTTACACCCTATAGCTTCCCTTGCATTATTATAGAGTGACCACAAGATAATTTTTCAAAACTCAAGACCTTCTCTATAACTTTCTTATATATTTCAATTTAATTCGAGAAGTAGTTTGGGAGAATAGTGAATCCGCAAAGAACTATTTTTAAGCATATCTCGTAAATATCCTATCGGATTTTTATTAAAAACTTACTTTTTATTATGACCAACTTTTATGAAGATATTATATTTTACAAATTTTTCCTTTTTTCAAAAATGATAAATATTCGTAAATAATTAAAATTCAAATTTTTACTCGTTATTTATTAAGATACATTTGTTACCAATAGAACAAGATATTATTCATTTAAAATAATGCATAAATGTTGATTTTATTCACAAAATACTGAAAATTCTCATTTTTAAATTGCATAGAAAATAAGCATGATGTTCTTTATTTTTTAAGCATATCTCGTAAACAGCCTTTCTGCTTTTTTCCAAAGAATTATTAAATAATTTTAAATAAAATTATCTTTAAGTCATTCTTATATTGCATTTTAATACGACTAACTGTTATGGAGATATTATGCCCACTGTCTGAAAAAAATAAAATTTTAAAAAATATTCTTTGTTATTCAAAAAATTATAAAAATTCGTAAGTAATTAAAATTCAAATTTTTACTCATTATTTATTAATATACATTTGTTGCAAATAGAACAAGATATTTTTCCTTAAATTCAATACATTAATTTTCATTTTATTCAAAAATTAGTGAAAATACTCATTTAAAAATTACGAAGAAATTAAGCAGGTTTTTCAATATATTTAAGCATATCTCTTAAATAGCCTATCTGTTTTTTTTTTTCAAAAATGTTTAGTCAATTCTGAATAAAATCATCTTTAATTAATTTTAAAATTAATTTTTAATATGACCAACTCTCACGGAGATATTATGCCCATCTTCTAAAAAAAAAAAAAAATAATAATTTTATACAAAATTTCCAAAAAAATATGTTTTTCAAAAAATCATAAAAAATCAAATGTATAACAAATTTTGGGTTTTATACTTTTATTATTAAGATAAATTTGTTGCAAATAAAACAACATATAAATCATTCACATCTAACCATAATTATTGATCTTATTCACAAACTTGTAAAAATACTCATTTACAAATTACATATAAATATTAAAAAAATTATTTTGTGATTATTTATACCATATGACTTTTTCCTGATGTTTGTAAACAGTTATCTAACACCCAACTTGAAGTATACCAATCGACTCAGAATCACATTGTAAATCGATCTAACGATGTCCGTCCATCCGTCTGTCCGTCCAGCTGGCCGGGCAACTGGCTGGCTGTTCATGTAAACCATTATGAGATAATTCAATGAAATTTGGTTCTTGAGACTTTTTTGTCACAAAGACGAAGTCTATTGAAATTGGTTTTGATCGGTTCATTATTTCACCTAGTCCCCATACAAATGTTTCCCCGAAATACGGTTTCAACACTGAAAAACGTTTTAAAAATAGGAATATTTTAATGAAATTTGGTGAAAATGAGTTCTCTACAAATATTAATATTTGTATAAAATTTTATGAATATTGGTTGATTGATCATAGCTCCCATATAACCCCTTTCTCAGGAAATCACTTTAAAGCACATAAATTAACTTATATTCGACACAAATAACAAAAATATTCGACAAAATAGCAAAACTGATAATGCAGAATTTTATGAAGATCTATTCATTGACCATAGCTCCCATATAGGACCCAATTTCGGGAATCACCCAAAAGTTCATAAATACATATGAATCTTAGTATCGACATAATATTCTATATAAGTATTTTATTTTACAAGTATATGTCGATAATTGCCCCCTTCCCGAATGTTGGTACACATAGGTCTAGTATAAGATATTATATGGTCCGGTTTGACCGACTATACCTTTTTAACTCGTCTTTTCTTGCCGATATACAGATTTTGCAGGCGGAAGAGTTAAAGAAAATGTCAAAGCATAGAATTTCCTTCTCTCTCATCATTAGCGAACTTAAAATTGCGACAAGAGAATTTGCTGTGTGTGAACGCCGACTATAAACAAAAATCAACATTACCTCACACACAGTTCAAAAATGATATTTTCATTTATTATATGCAACAACAACAACAAAAATCATCCAAATTTCATTCAGGTGTTTCTCTATATATTTTCAATTCTTTTTTATCATCATTTAAAGTTTTTTTTTAACTAATCAATTTGTTGCTACATTTTGATGATTATGCCAGGCCGCACTGTTGTTATTTATGTGTTGAGATTTTTTATGACAACGATTTATGACAATCCATTGGTGTTTTAATAATCATTTTAGCTAAAACCCCATGTGCTTAGTTTATATAATATCTTCAATATGTTCGTAATGTGGTTCTGTATCCGCTGATGTGTTGGTATTTTACTTTTTATTATTATCGTTTCTTTTTTTTTAATAATTCAGACTTCATTCCTCATCAACATAGACATAAGACATCATTCAGCAGCCATCAGCAGTAACATCATCAACATCTTTACCAGCCTCAACATAAAGTGGCCATTTATGTTTTTAAATAAGACTTTGATGGCTAAATTGAGTGGAAAGAAAAAAAGATATAAGCAGAAAATGTGAGCTAGTAGAAGTCAATAATGGACAGTGGTTTTAGAGGTCAAATAATTCGAAAAATGTTCACCATAAGAGGTAGGGTTATTATGTATTTGTGGTGATGTTTGTAATGTGCCAAAAAAAAAAATCGACTAAGCCCACCTTTAGGTATACCAATTGGTTCAGAATCTTTTTCTAAGTATAATTAACAATGTCCGTTCCTCCTTCTGGATGTCTGTCTGTCTGTTTGTCTGTCTGTCCGTACATTTAAACCTAGTGAACAAAGTACTCGTAGCAATTTTGAACCTGGTGAATAATTATTTTGTTACAAGGATTTAACGTGTTGAAATCAGTTGTGACCGGTCCATCATATCACCTGACCCTCATACATATTTCATATCGGAATAGTGCTTAACGCTAAAAAAAAATTAATTAAGTAAATCATTTAAAGAAACCTTTTCTCCGAAAACCACTTAATGCGCATAAATCCTATACAAATATTAGTATGAAGTTAATATTAAACACCTTTAAGTCTTATATAAATAGAAATAGTAATAACAAATATTATGAGATTCGGTCCATAGTTTATTCAATGCTACCCATGTGAACCCACTTCCGGGAAACGGTCCAAAGTGCATTAAATCATATAGTAGTTAGTATTATCGCATTATTCCGTAGTGGTTTATTTTATATTTAAGAAAAGTACTGGTCCACAATTGCCCTAAGGTATAATAAAAGTCCCCTTCATGATTTTTTTTTTTACTCGTAAATAATGGCGTAGGGTATAATAGGATCGGGCTTGAAGGAAATTTTTTTAATAATGTTAATATTTAAATTGTAATAAAATTAAAACTAAACAAGATATCCTAACGAAATTTTTACACGTTGTAAATAAATTTGTTGTTCAATTATAAAATTTAAAAAAATTCCCAAATCTTTTTACCAAAATGCCCAAAATCTCAATCGGGGAAAAACAAATTTAAAAAATTTTATTTTTTTATTTAAATTATCACTCTGTGGTTATTAGAATCTTAAATCAGAAAATATTTTTTAGGTGTTTGCTTTATATATGGAGGTATTTAAATAAAATAATTTTTTATTGGTTTCAGTTTGAAGATTTGAGAATTTAACAAAAAAAGACAATATTTTTTTTCAAAATTTTTAAAGTTTGGGTAGGACTTGTGGGCACAATTTTGCCTTAAGCGCCGCCAAATTGACTTTTCTAGAATCTACATTAAGATCTTTTTTAAAATTATTAAAAATATTTCAAAGCTTAGAATAAAAAACTTAATTTATAAGTTCATATTTATAGACAAATTTTTGGGGAAAACAAAAATAAGAGACTTTTTTTAAGTTCCATCTTTAGATAAATATAACTTTTTAACGGATTGATATATTTTTATGATTCTGAAAGCAATATTATTAAGAATTTTGTAAAAAATCTGGTCAATATTAAGCCCGCCAAGTTTAAAAAACTTGAAAAATTGAGGTTGAAAATGATAGAAAAATTTATGTGGACCTGAATATCTCTTAAAAATATCTTTATTTCTATATATTAAATATCTTTATTTTTATTTATTAAATGAATTTTTGAATTTTTTTTTTTAAATACATACCCAAGATTGTCAACTTTGGTGGAACACCAACTATCCCCCGGATCAACTAGGAATCTGTAATTCAACAAATCAACTTAGAAACAGCACCTCTTACATTCGGTAAAATTTTATTGCTCTATCTTAAAGGTAACATAAGTTACAGAATTATTGCCATAAAACGACTTTTGTAACCACTGTATGATGTTTATGAACAAAGTGTTGAACAATTTTATTATTGAAAAATAATGATTAAACATTAATATTTAATTAAACTACGCAATTTAGTTCAAAAATGATTTATGACAGATCAATATACATAACACATATGTATGTGTTCATATGATTTTTTACTTCAAATAAAATTGATTTATTTTAAACAAAATATTGCTGAGTAAGTGTCTAACAGAAAAAGATGGCAATTTTTTTTTGTTCATTTGATTATATTTATAATTTTAACCCCTAATTAGATAGTGAGTTTAAATATTTATTCAGTAGCCTAATCGATTTTATATATAATAAAATGCCTAATTTTTTTCATATACATTTTCCATCATTAGCACTCTTTTATTGAAGTTAAATAAACAGTAACAACAAAAAATAATAATAAAAAAAAGATTAATTTGACCCCCCACCCTTAAAACATTATAAGACCAACAAAACAAATGCTTTCAGTCATATTAAAGTAAAATTTGAGTTGTATTACAACGCCCCCTCAATACCCTCAATACCACTTACATGGCCAACAAATGACCTTTTCTTTTATGTACATTTACCAAATAAATAAATAAAAAAAAGGTAAAGAAAGAAGAAGAAAAAAATAAACTACCCTTTTGTTACATTTTAAGGCCTTATGAAAACATATGACCCCTGTCCAGAAAAATCAACCCTTAGAACTTTTATTTTTTTTACCACAACAACGACAGCGACAAGAGAATTTATTCAAATGATTATTAAATGTCAGACATGTAGTTTTATTGTTGTTGTTTTTGGTTGTTCTTTTATATTAGAATATTCGCTTTGAAATGTTTTGAAATGAAAATATTACAATTAATCATGAAAATAACAACATGCCACAAATTACATCCCTGTGTCGTTAGTTATGTACTTTACATACTACCATACACACACACACACATTCATTTATACATATTTTGCCACAATATATTTATTATTCACATACAACATAATAATGTTGAGAAACACTTTAATGTTTCAACAGTATGTAGTAAAAGTAAGTAACTAATTACAAATATTTAACTTAGAAAATATTTAGAAGAGTTTTGGTATTTCACTAGGACTCAAATGTTATAAAAATTAATAGACTATTACGAACAGTGCTGCCAAATTGATTTTTATTTAGTTTTATTTATCGTCCATCACGATAATTTTAATGGAAAATAGAAAATTTTGCAACAAGTTTTGGCCGGGCAGGGATTTTGGGTATTTTGATACAAAAAAGTGGGGGTTGTTTTAATTCTTTGATTTTAAAATAAGTTTTTCGATAATGTACCCAAATGTCAATGGAATACGTTTACTTGTTTCAACTATATTTAGCTCTAAATATCAAAATTCCATGCAGGACATTGGTAGTAATTGGTGCAATAGTACCGGTGCCTCACTACTAGTTGAGTACCAATTGACACCTAATAGCCAACTGTTAAGTACCAATTGACATCCAACTGTCATTAAAGTTCCAGTTGAGAACCAGTTTAATGAGTAGTTAGCAACTCGCTCACAATAACAATCTTTGGCTGAGTGTTAAGCGTATAAGACTGTAAAACATAAGATAAGTAAAAATAACATGGGTTCGAGCCGGGGTGCCGCCACCGACATTAACAAAAAAATATTAATTGAAAATATTTAAAAAATATACAAAAATAAAACAATTTCCTATTAATTTTTTTAATACTGAATAAGCCCTTGGGTTTAGTTCTGTGACCTGTCCCAATACTGGTTAGAAAGGGTGAATTTCTCCCTCCTAGGCCAATGCCATGTAAAACGGACAGAACTAGAACCGGTCCCTGTCACTTTGGACTGATCCCGTGGCATGTTTTGTGTTATTTCCTTTAACTCTAGGGTTATTTATCAAAAACTAGTTTACTATTCCATACTTAAGATAATCAATTTTTACAACCTCTAGGTTATTGTTTGTTATCACAGGACGGTTAGGTTAGGTTGAAATGGGTGGCATATTCATGTCTCCACCCAGAGACCAAAAAGGTTCATTGTGATCCCTTTGAGAAATAGAGAGAAATTGAAAACAGAACAAAGGAAGAGAAAACTAAGAAGCAGAA
>MINK01188010.1:8134-19033 GCA_001735545.1 Phormia regina
TTTTTTTTTTTTTTTTGAAATGTTAATAAACTTTTCTTGCTAGAAAATTTTTTCTTTTGATTTTTCTTGTCGGTTTGGTTTTTGAATAAAAAAAAAATAAAGATTTTTTATTAAAAATTTTATGCTGGTAGTAGAGGTTTTTTAAATCATGTTGTGATGTGTTGTAATACTAAAACAGGGGCACAATATAAAATTAAAAATTATTAAAGTTAAAAGGAAAGGAAATAGATTTTCACATATTTTAATACGACCAAAATTCCCCTACTTTTAAGCAAACTCTTGAGAATGACGCATCTTTACATGTATTAAGAGAAGAGTAAAATGGTTAAAAAAAAATAGTTCTCTTACATTTCAGACGATAAGACTTGTGATTAAATTTATTTTATTTATTTATCTTTAAGTGAACGAATTTTCAATTTCAATAATGTAAAATATTATTAAAATTTTTAAAAACATAATTGTTGACATTATGTAAACAATGAATTTAATTTTTTTTTAATTTAAAAATTTTTGACATCATGTAAACAATGTATTTTAAATCTTTTTTCTTACATTTAAATTTTTTTAAATAAAATATGATTACAGGCTTCACATTATAAACTTGGGTTCATGTAAACAAATTAACTTTTTTTTTTTTTTGTACTTTTGTAATGAAAATTTATGAAAAATACTTGTTCGTGTAAAAAAAGGCTTAGAGTTTTACCGTTACTAACTTTTGCAAAATTAAATAGTGCTTGTTCTATAAAAATCACAATTGTTTGGTTATTTTTTTTATTATTTACTATACAAATACATTGTTTACATTAGTGTAAATAATTAAAATATTTTGAAAAATAAGGCTAAAGTTAGAAAAAAAGAAAAATAATTTTTGAAAATATTAAATTATATTTACTTTTTTAAACCATTATCTACATAATGCCAGTATTTAAAGTTTTAAAAATTTTAATATGAATATTTCTTCTTAAAAAAGCATTGTTTACACAATGTTAGCAATTAAAGCTTTTGAAAAAAGTAAAAATTTAAATTGTTCAGATAGTTTTATTATTATTTTTTTCTACGCAGATACATTTATTACATAATGTAAACAATTAAAATATTTTAAAAAAAGCTAAACTTTTTATAGCTATATTACTTACATAGTGTAAGCAATTAGGGAACATAATATTTGTTTTTTAAACCATTCTCTACATAATCCACATTTGAAGTTATAAAAAATATTGAAAACTAATATTTATACTAAAGAAATCATTGTTTACACAATGTCAACAATTAAAGCTTTTGAAAAAATTAAAAATTTTGAATTATTCAGATAATTTTATTATTATTTTCTATGCAGATACGTTGTTTACATAGTGTAAACAATTAAAATATTAAGGAAAATAGTGTAAATTTTTTTAAAATTATTATTCTTTTGAATATTTACTTCAAAAATTAATTGTTTACATAGTGTAAACAATTAAAATATTAAGGTAAATAATGTAAACTTTTTAAAAAAATTATTCTTTTGAATATTTACTTCAAAAATTAATTGCTTACATAGTGTAAACAACTAAAATATTAAGGTAAATAATGTAAACTTTTTAAAAAAATTATTCTTTTGAATATATTTACTTAAAAAATTAATTGTTTACATAGTGTAAACTATTAAGATATTAAGAATAATACAGTTAACTCTTTAAAAAATATTCTTTTGAATATTGAATAATATTTACTTTAAAAAATTAATTGTTTACTTAGTGTAAACAATTAAAATATTATGCAAAAAAAAACTTTTTAAAAATTATTATTATTATTTTAAATATTGAATAATATTGACTTCAAAGACTAATAGTTTACATAGTGTAAACAATTAAAATATTATAAAAATTATAGAAAACTTTGTAAAAATTATTATTCGGTAGAATATTGAATATTTACTTCAAAAATTAATTGTTTACATAGTGCAAACTGCTAAAATATTAAGGAAAAGTAAAGTAAACTTTCTAAAAATTATTATTCTGTTTAATACTGAATAATATTTACTTCAAAAATTAATTGTTTATATAGTGTAAAATAAAAAAAAATATTATTAAAAAAAGGTAGCATTTGTAAAAATTATTATTCGGTGGAATATTGAATATTATTTACTTTTAAAACTAATTGTTTACATAGTGTAAACAATTAAAATATTATGAAAATTAAAGTAAACTCTTTTAAAATTATTCTGTAAAATAATATTTACTATACAATTACATTATTTACATAGTGTAAACAATGAAAATATTAAAGAAAATAAAGTTAAATTTCTAATAAATTTTATTCTGTTAATATTGAACGATATTTTCTTTAACAATAGATTGTTTACATAGTGTTCACAATTAAAAAATTAGGAAATATATAGGAAACTGTAAAAATTATTATTCTGTTTAATATTGAATAATATTTGCTTCAAAAATTAATTGTTTACATAGTGTAAATAATTAAAATATTAGGAAAAATGTAAGAAACTTTGTAAAACTTATTATTCTGTAGAATACTGAATAATATCTACTTCAGAAATTAGTTGTTTACATAGTGTAAACTAATGAAATATTAAGGAAAATAAAATAAAATAAAATTTGTAAAAATTATATTATTCTGTGGAATATTAAATAATATTTACTTCAAAATTACAAAATATTATGAAAATTAAAGTAAACTCTTTTAAAATTATTCTGTGAAATACTAAATAATATTTACTATAAAATTACATTATTTACATAGTGTAAACAATGAAAATATTAAGGAAAATAAAGTTAAATTTCTAAAAAAATTTATTCTGTTAATATTGAACAATATTTACTCTAAAAATAGATTGTTTACATAGTGTACACAATTCAAATATTAGAAAAAATATAGGAAACTTTGTAAAAATTATTATTCTGTGGAATATTGAATAATAATTACTTCAAAAATTAATTGTTTACATAGTGTAAACTATTAAAAAAATAAGAAAATTAAAGTAAACTTTCTAAAAATTATTATTCTGTTTAATATTTACTTCAAAAATTAATTGTTTACATAGTGTAAACAATTAAAATATTAAGAAAAATAAAGTAAACTTTATTATTTCATAGAATATTTAACAATATTTTTATGTTTAAATCATTATCTACATAATAACAAAATTATAGTTTTAGGAAAAAAATAAATTTCCATTCATTTGTGTGATTTTCGTTGGTTTTTTTTTTCTTTGAATCATTAATTGAAAAATTTTAATAATTTTTATAATTCTTCTATGACATATGTAGGGTACTTCTTCATTTTTGTTAATCTATACTTCATGTAATTACATTAACTTATTCTCACAATATTTTTTTCTTTTTTTTTTCTGTTTCATGTTCATGGTAATTGTGGGGCGTAGAAAAATCATACTTATACCATTACACTTTTAACACATTTTCACTCAGGGTAATATACATGTATACATATATAATTTCTATATACATATACCCCGCTGTATTTGTGTTAAAATTATGTAAATTTTTTTTCTTTCTACTCTTTTTTTTACTTTTAGTGGTTTTACGCTAGAACAGAAAAAATTGAAAAAAAAAACTTGAAATGGAATTATTTTGGATTTTTCCTCTATTCATAGCACATTTTTGTATGTGTTAGTATTTTTACTTCTTGATAAAATGCCAAAAACATATTTGTATTTATAACACAAACAAACTTGGAAGGATATAGAATGAAAAGAGCCTAAAAATTAAGAGAGAGAGAGAAAAAAAAAAATGAATTATAATGCGGTTTTTAGTGCTGCCTAACAAAAATGTTGAAATGTGGTTAAGCCTTTAAGATATGCTTTAATTTTTTATTATACGGTAAATCCTTAAGATAGGCTATATTTTTTTGCTTTTTTTGTGGAAAAAACTAAAAATAAATATTATTTTATATTGAAAAGGATTAAAGCATAAATAAAGTTTAAAACTAAAATTATATTTATTGTTTAATATGCATTTTTTTTGTTTGTTTTGTTTTGTGATTTATTATCAACATATTTAATTATAAACTCAAACTATTTTAATGTGAAAAAAAAGTTATAATAATAACAACAACAGCAACAGTATAAATAATAATAATAGGTTATTGTGGTAGCATATTGTTTTTGTTTTCATACAATATAAAAGCAATTTCCGTTGAATAATAAATAAAACAATATTGACCATATTTTATTATTTATATGATGGCGTTGATGAAAATATATAAATGGTTTCTATATGAAATACAAAAAAAGAACTTCATAATCTTGTTACCAAGAATTATTTATGTTTTGTTCATTCAATATTTTTTTTTTTTTCTTTTAGGCCTTCATTATAAAAGTTCAAGCCAATTTTTATTATTTTTTTCTTATTAAGCCTTTATATTATCAACAATTTGTTTCTTTAAATGAATTTTTCATAAATAAATTCTGGCAAAACAGAAATCTATAGCATATTTTATAATGTTTTTTTCTTTCTTGCTAACAAAATTCTTTACAAATTGTATTGCCTACATTAAGGATGTGCAAAAGTTATAGCGTGGAAAATTGAAGAAAATATGTTGAGTTAAAAAAAAAAAAGAATTTTTCAATTGTAGATTGAAACTAGAAAAGAGAAAATCATGTTGTCATCTTTCTTTTTTGCCATGAGAAAAATTGAAAATTGTTTGTGTCACGTTTCCTTTGACTAATAAAAATTTGTTTGTTGTTTTATTTGTCTTTTTTTTTTGGTTCTTATTTAGAACAGTTTCTTAGTATTTGTTCTTTCATATATATTTTTCTTTATTTTATTTTTTGGAAATATTCTACTGTCAATAAAAACTTGTAGTATTTTTTTTAATACCATATTTATTTATAAAGGGTAAAAAATGGGGCAAAGAAAAAAAATTTAAATAGCTTACAAAATGATGAAGACGTGTTGTTTAAAATTGTTGTTTTCTAAAACGCCAAAAACTATGCTAAAGTTTTCTTTATATTTATCTTTGTTTTTTTTTTTTATTTTTCTTTTGTTAAGCAATCAAATGATTTAGGGTCATTTAACGTGAGGAAATTTTTTCTGCAGCTAAAATTTATAAGAAATGTAAACGTTTATCTAGCATAAGAAAAGATCAATTTTAAATGCCATTTTAGAAATGAGAGTATGATAAAGTTAAATACATATATGTAGGTTATAAAATGTTGATTGGAAAGGTTCAAATTAATGGAAATAGTGTTCCATTTCAGTAGCGAGTTTGACTTATTAAAGAAGTTTGGTATAAGATTTTAATCTAAGAAAATTTTTAAAAAATTTCAAATTAAAAAAAATTTCAATTTTATTAAAAAAACACTTCAAGTTTGAAATAATTTTAATTCACATTTCTGAATCTCTAGAGTGGGAATATAAGAGATTTCAAGAAGTTTTAAGTAATCATTCACACTGAAAATATATCCTAAAATCAACCACATAACCCACGATGGTCGCATTAATAAACATCCGGTTCGAAGGACCTCTAACATAATACAATCGCTTATTGCTATTGCGGTTTCTGTGTGAGTGTATTTTATTAATTTTTAAATAACATAACAATCCAAAAAAGGAAATAAATAAATCTAAATAAAATACCGGTAAAATATAAAATAAAGTCAAGTTAAAAAATCACTGTTCAAAGTGTTAAAATCGAAAATTTTTAGAAATAAATCTATAACTTTTAACCATCTAAGAAAATTTCTATAAAATTTCACATAGTCAGAGTAGAAGAGGGTACAACGTAAAGTTTTAAAGGGACGCCCCACAAACCCCTCAAGAGCGGAGCTAAGAAGGATCAAAGTAGGATATGTTGAATAAAAAAAGAGAAAAACTTTTTCGTGGCTATATACGGCTACGCTGAAGCTTTTATATCCTTCACCATTTTATCGACAAATAATAAAATATTTGCCCTAAAGTATGCTTTAATATTTTTACATTTTTAAATTAAAATCTTTTTTCAAACCAAAAAAAATAAATAAATAAAAAAACATTATTTTTTTAGCTTTTGATCCATAACTCGTTTGTTTATGAACGAATTTAATTCATACGAAAAAAAGAAAATTTATGAAGATATTAGCAACTAATTTATATAAAAAATTAAAATCTTCAACTTAAAAAAGGACTTTAAAATATCAAAAATATGTTTTGCCCGATACTTCCGTTATGGTTAAAACGTTTTATTTCATTTTTTCAGCACCACAATTAAAAAAAAAATCGAAGTCCTCTTTTTGCAATATCAAAGCTGTTATTATACACAGAGGCCTCAGAAAGCCAAAAACCCGTTTAAAAAACAAATTTTTTAAGCATATTTTCGCCATTTATGAACCGATCATGCTAAAGTCCATTTCAACCGACACACAGACTAATGGACATGGTTCTATTATCGTCATTTCTTACAAGGATCCAGAAAAAAATATAAACTTTTTTAGTCTCTCAAGTTATCCCTTCACATACTGGAGACAGTTCACTTTGACACCCTGTAGCTTATTTAGTTTTACGACAGAGTGACTACAAGACGATTTTTCTAAAAGCCTAAGTCCTTCTCTACTATTTATCACTATATTTTAATTTGATCCGAGCAGTAGTTTAAGAGAAAAAAGTCATTGCTTTAACTGATCACTATATTATGTTATCTCTTTACATACTGGAGATATTCCACTTCGATACCCTGTACTGGAGATATTCCACTTCGATACCCTGTAGCTTATTTAGTTTTAGGACAGGGTGACTACAAGATGATTTTTCTGAAAGTGTAAGTTCTTCTCTATAACTTTTCCATATATTTTAATTTGAACCGGGCAGTAGTTTAAGAGAAAACAATTTATTGTTTTAACTGATCTCTATATTATTTTATTTCTTTACATACTAGAGATAGTCCGCTTTGATACCCTGCAGCTTACTTCATTTTATGACAGGGTGACTTCAAGATGATTTTTCTGAAAGTGTAAGTTCTTCTCTATAACTTTTCCGAAAATTGTAATTTGATCTGAACAGTAGTTTAAAAGAAAAAATTTATTGATTTATTTGATCTCTATATTATGTTATCCCTTTACATACTGGAGATAGTCCACTGTAGCTTATTTGGTTTTAGGACAGGGTGATTACAAGATGATTTTTCTGAAAGTGTAAGTTATTCTGTGTAATTGTTCCATATAATTTAATTTGATCCGAGCAATAGTTTAAGAGAAAAAATTTAATGCTTTAACTGATCTCTAATTATGTTATCCATTCACATACTGGAGACAGTTCAATTTGACACCCTGTAGCTTATTTATTTTTAAGATTAGGGTGACTACAAGATGATTTTTCTAAAAGCCTAACTCCTTCTCTATAACTTTTCCATACATTTTGATTTGATCCGAGTAGTAGTTTAAGAGAAAAAAATATTGTTTTAACTCATTTCTATATTATGTTATTCCTTTATATATTGGAAAGAGTCAATTTTGACACCCTGTAGCTTATTTCATTTAATGGCAGGGTGTTTACAACATGATTTTTCTCAAAGCCTAAGTCCTTCTTTTCTTAAAGCCTAAGTCCTTCCTTCTCTATAACTATTCAAGCCGATTAATACTTTATGAAATCCAAATTTATTACCAAGAAATTTGCATTTGGTCCCACTGTATGTCCTTAAAAAAAAGAAACTAAATCATATTTTATTTAATCTCTCATCTTGAAATATTTCTATTTCTATTTTTAAAACGAACCTTGATATACAAACATTACAAAAATCTCTACATTTATTTTATCCCTAAAAGTAAACTTTAAAATTTATGAATATATTTATGTAAAGGTATATTTTAAGGCAAATACAAATACATGATATTTATTGTTACATATTTTTTAACTGATGTTTCCACAATAGTAAAACACAATTTTTTTTTATGCATCCAAATGTTCTTACAGTTGTTTAAATTATGTTTTTATTATTGTTGTTTTCAGAAATTATTATAATAAATAAACAAGAACAAGAAGGAGAACAACAACAATAGCAATAACACAAAATATGCATAGTTTAACTTGCATTATATTTATATAGATGAAGCATAAAGTATGATGATTGTACTATACTAAAGAATGTCCTGACTTTGATTATTATTGATGTAGATTTTATAGTTTCAAGTACATTTAAATCTAGAAACATATGTATAAATGTATATAACAAGAATATGTATTTACAGTAATGTGCAAAAGAAAATTTTAGATATTTTACAATTTTGTAATATTTATACTAATTTCCAAGTTGTTTTTTTTTTTTAACTTAAGGAATATATTTAGAAAAATTATGACATAATGATAAGTTTCATCTATAGTTTTATTAAGGAATTTTCAATTTTATTCTTACATTTTACTCGTTACTGTAAAAATCCTTCTAGTATGTAAATATGTGTATGTTGAAAAAAAAAATCCCTGCTTTACATCACCATTATCATTGATAACATATATACATTTATATATAACACACAAATACTACCAAAAAATAAAAAATACAAATTTACAAACATTATTATAAACACAAAATGCATGAATAGAAATGGAAATGTATAAATAAAACTTATGAATGTGTGTATGTTGTAGCTGTTATTGAACTTTATGTTTTGTTTGTATGAGAATGCGCTAGAAGGAATATATATACACCAATACATACACATATGTATATGTATTAACAAAACTGGAAAGAATACTTTAAAAACTATAATGAAGTTTTGAATAACAAATGAAGGTGAACTTGATGCTACAGAAATATGCAGTTTATTTATTTATTTATTTCTTTAATTTTCTCTTGCTCCATATTATTTTTTTTATAGAATTTTCTATTTGATCTAGTGGAAATAATGAAATCAAATTATTGTTTATTTTAAATAAACAAACACATATTTTTTACACAATTTTAAATTAATTAAATTAAGAGAATATTCTTCATTAAATTAAATTATTTAACTGGAAATAGAAAATAAAATAAAAAACCAAATTAATGGAAGGACGGAATGACAGACAGACAGACAGACAGAGAATAGTAGTTTAAACATGACTTTTTTTAATAATTCCTTAATTTGGGATCCGTTAAAATTACGAAAAAGCGATATAGTCATTATTTTAAGATGATTTGGAAGAGCATATTTTAAGGCGCTAATTGGGTGGAGTCACTAAGTTAATAAAAAAATCAAACACTTTCTTATATTTTTTATAAATATAAATAAATAAATAGATAGATAGATAGATAGATAGATAGATAGATAGATAAATAAATAAATAAATAAATAAAAAAACAAAATAAAATAAATTATTATGCAAAAGCCCAAAAGGACCTTTTTATCTTTGTAAGCAGCTTTAGAATATTTAAAATGAAAATTATGATTTTTCAAATATTCACCTATAATTTCTCTTAGTGCATTGGCGATGATAATACCTTATCAGCAAGTTATAAAAAATAAACGACTCAAGATTAAAAGCTTGAAATTCTCAAATATACACAAACTGATAACACACATAAAACAGTTAACGTCAAAAAAATCTATTTTTATATTTTGTTTTCACAAAACTGTAATAGACCCAACTAAATCAGCAGAGAAAAAGGTAATAAATCGTTAAAATAAATAGAAGAAGAAAAGAAATGGCAACGAAAACAAAAAAAAAACAAATAACAATCAAACAGATGAGTCATGTTTAAAAATTTTGCTCATTTTTATTATTTTATTCCTTTTTGTTGTTTTTTTTTTTGCAACAAATAAAAACCCTAAAAAGTTTATCTAAGATATTTGAAACTTAAAGCAGCTTAAACAACTAACAATGAAAGATATATAAACATATTTATGTCTGTAGTTATAACGAATAAATACCAAATGAGTAATTTGATAAAAAAAAAAAATAGAAAATATGTCTGGCTTAATAACTTGCCATTAGAAAAGAAAAAAAGGAAAGAAAATCTACATAAAGTGTGGAAAATTTGACTAGATTACCAGGCGAAAAAAATCTTTATAAATGATTTGTTAACAAACACCAGCACAATGAAAAATAAATAATAAAATTAATATCAAATTTCATTTGACATTTTTTTTTTTTGTAGAAATCACTAGACTCCATTGTTAAGAAAGTTTAATATCTAGAAGAAAGAAATCACAAAATTAAATTTTAAACTCATATTATTTTTTAGACTTAAACAATAAAAGATATGTATTTTAGCTTAATATTTGTCTATTTGTCTTTTTATCTCTTAGAACATTTTTATTAAGTTGAGTTTTGGCAAAATATCAAAAAGATGTTGCATTTTTATCTTAACTACAAACTATTGATTTTAATGTACAAATTTATACAAAAGATTTTTACCACATTGTCATTGGAACATATTGAGTACAAATAGCAAAATAGAGTACGAGCAATTATTTACACAATAAACAACTTGAGAAAATTGAATCTGGGAATCAATTAAAGAATTGAGAAAATAAATTTAATTTCAAAAAGAGATTATGGTTAATTAATTATTTAAAATTGTTGTAATGGAAGCGGAGAGGTAGTAATAAGTTAATTGATTAGTTATAAATAAGTAATAGGGTAAAGAGAATAAATAAATAAATAATAAATTAAAATAAAGTAAATTAATAAATAAATAAATAGAAGAGGTAGATATAGATAGAACAGATAGATAGATAGGATGAGATAGAGTAGATGATGATAGAAGATAGATAGATAGATAGAGGGAGGATAGGAGGATAGATGAGAATATAGATAGTATAAGTGGTAGATAGATAGAAGATAGAGATAGAGTAAGATAGATAGATAGATAGATAGATATAGTAAGGAGTAGGAGTAATATATAGTAGAGGCGGGCAGGGGGGAGTTGTATGGGGGGGTGTTTTGCGGGGGTCTGATATGATAGATAGATTTATAAATTAGTGTTATA
>MINK01188011.1:0-23095 GCA_001735545.1 Phormia regina
TCAATAATAACTGATTATTAAGTTCTCAAATAGCAAGGCTAGGATCAACTTTAAATTAAATGAATAAAATCGTAAAACCTAGAAAAGTATTTTCATAGGACGTATATAAATATTTGAAAAATGTTTTTTCCGGATTGAGATTTTGGATACTTCGAAACAATTTCAATGTTAATATTATTTTTCTAAAAAGCTTTCTAAATCTTTTTTTTTTTTTTTTTTTTTTTTGATCATGGATTGAATTTACGATTGTAAAAAATTGCATTGAAAGTATTTTGGAACGTTCACCCACTGACCAGTGTTACCGTTGGGAATTTTTAAAAAGTTTAATAAAGAAAATTTCAAAATAAAAAGTCACTAAAAAAGAGGATTTTTTGAAAAAAGGGATCAACTGTTCCAAAACCTAAAAAGAAAATTAAAGTATTGCATTTTAAGAAAAAACATTAAATTCAATTTTTTTTAATAACAACATATTTTATAATTATTTTACAAATTTCTTATTATTGTAAAAATAAAGATTTTTCACAAAAATAGTTAACATACAATCCACTTTAATAACGGCGTGTCGCACGATATCGATCGAAAAATTCCTTTAGACAATTCTTTTTCAAAACAAAAAATAAATTAAAAATTTCCCATACATTTTCTCGATCGATTGTTTGATTCGATATGAAACTTTTTGTTTTTCCTCCGATTTCCTTATAAAAGGACGGAAGGACGGACGTGACTAAATCGACTCAGTCGAACGGTATACTTTAAGGTTTGGGTAGGAAGATTTTTTTTTGGCGTTACAATAAGCACAAACTCATAATACCGCAACCACTTATGGTGGTGTAGGTATAAATATTATTAGAGTGAGTCCTCGACTATCCGTAATGGTTGGGAAAGGAAACATTCTGGATAATCAATTTTCCCGGTTAATTGAGAAAAAGTTTTTGGTATTATTTTTAATTATTCAAGGATTTAAATGTTTAAATAGGCGTACCGCAGGTAAGTATACTGGGTTCTTTTTTATACTTAATATATACCCCTGATATGCCAACATATACTAAAACCCATATATCAATATTTCTACATTACACTTCTATTCTAGGCGTTCATGAAAATCCGCAAGAAGCATCTATACTCCTGCAAGATCATGTATCTAATTTGGAAACATGGTTAAAGCAATGGAAGATAAAAGTATACGAGGAGAAATGCATATCCATTATCCTCACTTTGAGGAGAGAATTATGTCCAACAATTCGAATAAATAATCAAGTTATACCCCCAACAAACGGAGTTTAAATAGCTTGGTATGCATCTTGAAGCAAAGTTAACCCAATGAAGTTAAAAGCTCTTGAGATTAACTGGCTAAGTTTATACTGTAAATTATTGCTTTACAACACAATTCTAAAGCCAATATGGTGCTATGGTATTTAATTATGGGGTACAGCTTCAGCTTTTAATGTTGAACATACTCAAATGCGCCAAAATAAAATTTGAAGAACAGTTACATCGGCTCCATGATATTGAAAAATAACTATTAAGATTTAGTCGTACCTCTGGTAAGTAACAAAATAAAAAAAGCACACATTAACATACCTAAATGGCCACATACACTTAAAAAGAAGTAATAAGATAGATCAAACCCATATATGAATTGTAATTTTTAAGAATTAAGATTTGAATATGCTTAGAGTTCCGGATAATAGAGGTAATCACTGTTAGCACAAGCCAACCACTATACAATTTTGATGTATAGTGGTTCCAGAGTACAAATATATTCTAAATTTTAAATCCTATGGAGAGGTTTTTTTTATTTTTATGTAAAATAATACATTTTTTTCCTGCATAATAACTCCACAAGATAATTCAAAAAGTTTTAGTCTGATATTATTGAAATAAATTTATATTTATATATATACAGTTAGGGACAAAACTATTTGTACACCCCATGCATTTCGTATATCTTCAATAATTTATAAAGAATAAAAAATTATTATATGTAGTTTGTTGCTTTACCATGCACCAAGACAACTTAATTCTCCTCCCCAATCACCTGACTTAAACCCCATCGAGCACTGTTGGGATATTTTGAAACGTAAAGTCGCTACAAAGCACGTCCGAAGCAGGGATGAACTTAAAATTGCTTTGGAGGAAGCCTGGAAGGAAATATCTCCAGATGAAACGAGAAATTTGGTCCGATCGATGCCCAGAAGATTACAGGCCGTGATAGATGCAAAAGGAGGACCCACAAAATATTAAATTTTTCCAATATAAGTATTATAAGTAGGTGTAGATTATATGTACAAATACTTTTGTCCCAATGAATTTTCATTATTTTGTATTTTTTTAAATAATGTGTTGGATATTATTATTTTTTTATAACTTAATTAAATAAAAATATATTAAAAATAATACTGCATACGACAATTTTAAATTCTTTATAAACTATTGAAGGTATACGAAATATATGAGGTGTACAAATAGTTTTGTCCCTAACTGTATATTGAAATTAGTAAAGCATGCTTTATATCATCAACAACATAATACCCATAACTTTCGCACATACAATATAATATAAGAATACACAGTTCATAAAAACCAATATATCCGTTATTTTATTGAATTTACATTGTTAATAACGCATATTATATTAACGATTACACATGCCTTATTGTTCTTCGTTGCAAATCCTCCAATTCGTAACATATATTTCCGGATACGGTTTTTACTAGCCACATTTCAAGAAACTTCGGACAGAATTTGCATTTTATATTTCTTCCCAGAGCTGCCTCAGAATTGTATTTTTAATGAAACCTTCTGTCTTGGTATCGCTTAATGTCTCGCCTTTCCCATCGGCCTATGCGTATTCCTTCTAATTTTATTCCGACCAGATCCAATTATCTCACAGATAAAATTCATGATCTGTGAGGAGTCATTAACATTTCATAGTCAAGGCTTATAATCAGCCCCAGTTTGTAAACATACGGAAGCTGAATTAATTTTGCCCAAAGAATGGGGTAAATGCCGTAGCGAATGAACACCATTTCTTTAAAAAGCATTCATTTTCTGGCAAATATAAGTCTCAGTTCCTATGAAACTGATTGATTTACCTCTCAGAGGCAATTCGATTGAGAGAGTAACCTGCAGTTTTCATATGCCTAATTACAAACGCTCCCTAAAGATCTGAAAACTTTTCGCAAGGAAATTGAGAACTATTAGTCACTATATGTGATCTCAGGTTTACTTCCAAACGTATAAATTAACTTCATTTCGTATAATTTCATAACATTAGGGTTGGTGCTTCTTTTAGGGCCTCAAAAATGGTAACTTCTTAAAGTGATCCATCACTATAAATATATAGCTATTTCATTTTAGATCCGGATACTTCCAAGAAATCTAATGTACAATTTTTGGAATGGTCTTTCCGTAAACCATTTCCTGCCGACAATTTCTGGCATTCATTTTTATTTGATGGCTAGGTTTCTTACGAATTGGCAATCTTAGAATTGTCTTTAAATTTGGATAATTCATTTGGAGCCATAAAAAGAATATTTTTTTATTCGTGTAAATATTTTATTATTGTGTTGTGTGCTTTATCTATGATAGCAAAACGTTACGTTCGAATGGTATCACATTCCATTTTGGTATGACTCTTCTAGCTTTTGTTCACAAATGGTAGTTTAAAATTCTATTATCTACTACTCTTAAGTGTGGCAATTTAACTGATTCTCCCTAATCAGCTCTACTAAATTTAAATATTTTTCCGATTCGAATTCTGTAGTTTACAAAAAAAAAAAACAAATTTTCCTTCCTTATTTCTTTCAATAATATATGTGAAACTGCGGTGATAGCATGTCATCACATTATTTTCTGAACCTTTCCTGTGCTCAATCAAAAATTGAAATTTGTAAATTTGTATGAACCACATAACCAGTCTTTCATTTCTGGGCAGATATTAAAACCATTTAAGTTTCTCAAAGATTCTATGGCTTCCGGTTCCACATGGAAACTTTTTAACTCCTTTTCAAAGTGTTAGTTAAGGAGATGCTATGGCGAAATCTTTAACAAAACGGCCTCTATTAAACCGCGGACCTAGAAAAACTCCTTGACTTCTTGACCGGATTTTTGAGGTTTTTTATAATTCGTTTATAGCCTGTTACTTATTCTGGATCTGTTTAAGCGAACCTCCTTTCTAAGTTAAATCCTTAAATACTTCACTTCTTGAAACCATAACTGTGATTTTAGACCAATAGCTAAATTGCTTTCTAAGTATATTCGTTACATCACTCAAAAGCTCTTGTGGTCCTCAAATGCACTTGAAATAAGACTAGAAGGTCATCTAGATATACAAATACATTGTCCCTTAATCGACTTTAGTTATAATTTATCCATTAGGCGACAGTCGAATGGCATTACTCTGAATTGGTCAGAGGTCTACCCGCCACTGTAAACGAACAGTATATCCCGGTACTTTTTGCTATCCAATTCGATTTGCCAGAAGGCATACTTTTAACACGATCTAGGTGAGGTTAATAGTAAAGGACTTGTTAACCTCATAGGGTTTGTAATGGAAATAAAGTGGCTTAGAAATAATCACAACTGATTGTTTTTGGTTTAGGTTCCACAATCTTCTTCTTTTCTTTTCTCTATATTAATAGCCTATCTCTATTTATCTATTTCTCTCTGTCTTCCAAAAAGGGACCACAATAGGCGGTTAGGCCTCTGGGTGTAGGCGTGAATACGCCACCCTTTCTAACCTAACCTAAAATGTTGAATCATTTTTGGATATGTTTTTTGTGGAGCACAAAAATTTCAAAGCTGATATTAAAATAAAAATACTTTAGAAAGTTACTTCCATATGTTGGCAAAACACACAAAAAATTTTGAATAAGCCACGCTTCTTATTATGACAGGGTGATCATTTTACTAGAAAAAGTCAATTTTTGAAGTAAGTTTTCCCCGAACAGGAATTTTGGGTATTTCGGATAAATGGTAATGTATTTATACTCTTCTTTTAAGAACCATTTCTTTTATGTAATACTAAAATTCCAGAATGATAGCTTTATTAATATAGATAATATATAAATTCAAATATTATTTTATTTTTTTTTTTAAATAACACTAATTACAAAAAGTTTTCATTTTTTGATAAATTTATTGAAAAAGTTTAGTTCAAATACTTTATTATTTATATGGTATTATTTCTGAAGTAATAACCTTTCCAACGATACGAAATACTTGTATAAATACTTTACACAATCGTTTTAAAATTAACTGAAACTTTACCCCTTCAGGAAATTTTTCATAGGAAATTTTTTTCATAGCAGTTGCAACAAGTTTCTAGGTGGTCTTGAGGAAGGTGGGAGGATCACCGATAAACGATGGCTTTTAAAATTTTAATCATTTCCTTTTTTAAATTCACATTATAAATTTTTCTCCGTGTAGTCAACCTCATTTGCATTAATAATATATATTGTTGTAAACAAATTAATTTAACATAAAATTTTTTTCTCCACATATATATGTAGTAGTGTGTGTGTGTGTTTAGTCAATTGAAAATTCTTTTGTGTTAACTTAGCACGTCACTAAATAATAAAAATAAAAAAACACATCCACAATAGAAACAGCTGGTGTAGTTTATTTAGCTTTAATCACTTATGATCATCGACATTCATTTGTGTTTTCTTTTTTTTTTATTCTATACCGTTGACCCAGTCAAAATAATTTACACTTTATTATTATAAAGCTGTCAAACCAAAGGCACCGAATGATTTTTAAAAACATATAAGATCTGTGTAAATCATGGTTATATTCGAAAACAAAATAAACAAGAGAAGAAGGTATAGTCGGTCAAGACCGACCTTATGATACCCTACACCATTGCCTATGTGTACCAAAATTCGGAAAGGAACCAATTATGGATCTATACTTGTATTAAGTGGAAAATAAAAACATAATATTGCAGAATATTACGTCGATACTAAGATTCATATGTATTTATACCCTTTATGGTGATTCCCCAAATTGGGTCTTATATGGGAGCTATGGTGAATTATGGACTGATCTCCATGAAATTTTGCACTGTTACTTATACTTATATAAATATTATATGTCGAATATTAAGTTAATATTAACTTTTATATGGGATTTATGCACGTTAAAGTGATTTTCGAAAGAGTGGTTCATATGGGAGCTATGGTAAATTATAGACCGATCGTCATGAAATTTGGCACATGGATTTATGCTTACATAAAACTTATTTGTGTTAAATTTCATTAAAATATAAATTTTTAAGGTATTTTTGAGTGTTAAAACTGTATTCCGGGAGAACATTTGTATGGGGGCTAGATGAAATTATGGGCCGATCATGACCAAAAGGTTTTGTTCTTGTCCCAAAAAAATCGTATGTACCAAATATCATCAAATTATCTCTAAAATTTCGAGCTGTACTTTGCGCACAAGCTTTACATGGACAGCCAACCACATGGACGGACGGGTTGATATCGTTAAATCTACTCAAAAAGTGATTCTGAGTCGAACTGTATACTTTAAGGTAGGAGTAGGGAAATTTTTTCTCTGCGTTACAATATTTTCACAAACACATAATACGCCAACCACCTTTGGTGGTGTAGGGTATAAAAAGTAGAAGTATTTAGCTGTCATCAGGTCAGTTTATAGAACCTGTGACTCTAAGAACACCCAAAAATAATCGACCACATAGTGTCAAAGACAATATCAGTCTGTGTCAATAGTGAATTGGCTCCGTCAAGATGAAAATATTCCAGTAATAAAGAACTAATAGACGTCTAATAGTGGCAGGTCATTGCATGTGTCACGTAGCTATCTGTAAGGTAGGATTGTGAAGGAGGACCTAAGCTTTCTTTCAAGATTTTTTAAAAAGGATTTGGAATTGAACTTCAGTTTCTTACTCTCGGTAGTACATTTTGACACCCTGTAACATTTCTGGTGTTTTTACAGGATGACTACAGAGTAATTTTTCTAAAAGCTTATGTCCTCTTCTACAACTCTTTCATACATATCCATTCGATCGGTACAGATTAAGCAAATGAAGATTAATAAATAAATGAATAAATAATTAATAATTAATATAAATTAATGTATACATCGATCGTTTGAATGAAATCTGTTATATATAAACTTCATATAAATCTAAATCCATGTGTCGAATGTCATGAAAATCAGTCCATAATTTACTATAACTTCCATATAAGCCCCTTTTTAGAAAATCTTTCTAACCGGCATATAAATTCCATTAAAATGTTGGTAACACATTAATATTTGAAACAAAAAAGTTTTATATACAGTAAAGGTCATATAATTAGCCCACCCTTAAGTAATATTTTAAAGTATTTATTTTCTTTTAAAACACAAACTTTTAAAACATATTTATTACAGGGATATGTTTTGTATACTATAGTCTAATTATTACATAGAACATATAAAATTTCATTGCAAAAAACAAAAATTTCATAAAGAGGTCCAAATTCACATGGAGAACTAATTAGCCCACTATATATTTCGATAAGTTTCGATGTAATTTTTTATTATTCAATAAGATATGCCCTTTATTCTTATCACCGAAACTTAAATATATTGTACAAACATTTTGAATATAACTGAAAACCTTTGTGTAGCAAATAGGTTAATTATTATGTGTCCATATTAAAAAGTGAGGTTATGAGACAAAATCACTAATTATTCCAAAGAGGATAAAAACTCACAGTTAATTTTTACTATACATTATTTTGGAAAGACATCTCTCACTTTAAACTATATTTTTGTTTTCTTTTTAAATGACACCTTAATTAACTCAAATGACTCGAGTAATTAAAAGATTTACTAATTTTTGTTGCAATAACTGACACCGACTGAAATGCAGATCTAATATTTTATTTACCCCGGCTTATATATGAAATGTGTATCTAATATATAATTCATTAAACTAAAATAAAAGAATGTTACAAAACTGAAATATATATTTTTTCGATTTGAGAACTTAAAAAAAATAAAATTTTGGTTTATTTTAATATTTCATTAAATTTTTAACAACAAAATTTAAATTATAATGGCCCTCATACTTATAAAAATCTAAGGTCCAATGACCCATAAAAAATTAATAAAACATGACTTTTGAATAAAATATTACAACAATGAAAATACAACTGCACAAATACTGATGGTTCATTCAAAATTCATTCAATTAAAATTAAAAAAAATCTCAGACGTCATAAAAAACCGATTATGAATAAGATAATTATGATATTTATTATAATTATGCAAAATGCATACATAAATATTTATAAAATATATAAAAAACAAATAAGAATTTAGCGAAGAGAAAAGTTATTAAAAATAATGGATACACACACAAAATACGAAAAATCGTAGAAATGAGACAAGAAAAAATACGTAAATAAAACAAATACATAAAAGAAAAGAAAAAAAAGTAAATTCACCACTTTTAGCGGCAGACTAAGAGGATGAAAAAATCAAAACGAAAAATTAAATAAATTCAACACAAAATATATACATGCATATAGATATATATGTACGTATGTAAATAAAAAAAACTATTTTATTAATATTTATTATTAATTATTGTTTTGTATCATTTTTTTTTTTCTAAATGTCCACAAAAGTAAATAAAAAGTACAAAATTCTTTGTAAAACTTTTCACAAAATTCTATTCGTTTATTTTGGCAACATTGTAGAAAAATAACTCAAGTTTGTATGTACTCTTAAAAACACAATGACACATACATACATATACAAATTTTGATAATTATGATGATAGTGAGATAATGATGATGGGATACAGACAAAACACAATAAATTGTAACCTTTAAAAAATAAATTGTAAACATTTACTTGATATTTCCAGTTAAAATTAAAAAAGGTTAAAACAAAAACACAAATAATTATTTGAAACAAGCTTAGCATGTGCGTACGCAAATATATATTATTTATTGTTTTCGCAAATTTATATAAATTTTAACAATTTACTAATGACGTTGACGTA
Source organism: Phormia regina (assembly GCA_001735545.1). Lineage (NCBI taxonomy): Eukaryota > Metazoa > Arthropoda > Insecta > Diptera > Calliphoridae > Phormia > Phormia regina. The sequence continues at coordinate 9,026 of MINK01188011.1, forward strand.
GACGTCAGTTAATAAAACAGAGTTGTTTTTTTGGCACACGTACGTTTACGTCGTTTTCTGTAAACACTTCTCACTCACACACACACACACAATAATGTGGACAGTCATTCGACGACAGAACAACACCAACACTTTTTTCATCAAAAAAACATAAAGAAAAAAAGCCGAAAAGGAACGTAATGCCTTCGAGGCCACAATTATTTTTCTTTTCAATTTCCTACTTAACATTACTACATTAAAAAAATATATATAATTTTTTAAACAAAATATAAAATATTTACTTTTTTATCTCCAGAATAATTACGATTTTATTATTGTAAAAAATATTCACGTATTATAATTATGGTCGCACCACTTTTTATATATTATACACTACTACACACTTTACCACTCACTCGCTCACTCAGTCACTGACTCGTTCACTCACTACTTTACAATCTGTATTTTTGTCAATTACTCTTTATGCTGCTTTTTTCCAAGTTTTTTTTTTTCTTCAATGTCTGCACCTTAATTTTTTTGCAGCAAATTATTGCATTTATTTGAGAAAATTTTTACAAAACTTCTTCAATTTCCGTTTACGCATATTTCAAGGTTTAATTATTTATATGTTTTACAATTTTAAATAACTTTTTTATATGGAAATATTACAATCAAACTTTACGTTTTTCTAAAACATACCGATTCCGACAGCACTATTCGACGAATGGCTACAAAACATTCGTCATTCTACGATGCCGCCATATTGGAAAATATAATAACAAAAAAACAGAGATGTTACACCAATACTTCGATAAACAAATGACAAAATAAATAAAACAAAACAAAAAGTAGTTACAAAAATAAATTTCCATAAAGCTTATATAAAATATAGTTTTACTATATAATTAAACTATTAATTAATAATATTGCAATGTTTTATATAGCAAAGTAATGCTACCCTGTTTTTATTTGTTTTGTAGAGAAAAGTGAAGTTGCCACCACAAAGGAATTTTAAATAATGAAATTATAGCGTTTTTAAGTTACATGTAAAACACAACTTTCTTCAATATTATAAATTAAAATTCAAATAAAAATATTGAAAGAAACATAAATAGAAGAAAAAATGAAAAAAATAAATTAAACAACAATTTCGCGTGAGCGCATAAAACGAGTTAAAAAGTTTCTAAGTTATAATAAATTAATGTAATGGTCGTAATATGTTAAAGTTATATAGCCTTAGTTTATAATTTGACTAACTATATTGTAGCCTGTTTCTTCTCTTCTTTTATAATGCTCGAGAATATTTATTGTTAAAATATATGGTCAAATTTATTTCATTGACTTGGTCTTTTCCATAATAAAATCGTATATCTCACGAACAGCGTTGTAAAAAAAATATTTCACATTATATATACAGATAAGCAGCCGTATTCAAAACAATATATGCTTGATAAAGGTTTACCCATAGTATAATTACAAAGTACTCGCACATCTACAAAAACAACAATTCCTTTTATTTTATTAGTGTAAAACTACCGCTCACAATGTCAAAATGCTATGAACAGAAAATGAGAGAATAAAGGAGAGGAAGACTAAAATACTCACGAAAAAATTTTAACATGGGAATACAAAAACAATTTGACAGTAACCGCAAAGTTTATCAATGGAAAAATTGTAAAACAGCTGTTCTTACGAGTATACTTTCTAATACAATTTATTCTCCATTTTCTGTTCATAAGCATTTTGACATTGGTGCAGCGTAGTTTTACACTAATAAAATACAGGAATTGTTGTTTTTGTTAGATGTGCGCAGTACTTTTGAAACTTATACTATGGGGTGACCAATTTTTTTAATAGAAATTTACATATCTGTCAAAGTTTGTTTATGTTTTGTTCATAAAGAAGCAAAAAATATATTGTATATATTGCAATGTATTTTAATCAGTTGTTTTTGACACTTCAATTACACAAAAGAGAGACAAAAAGTTGGGTTGTTGTATTTGTTGCCTCGACGAATATACCTATTTAGTGTGCCCTGGTTTTCACAAAATAAAAGAAACGTATACTCACTCTTTAATTAACCATACACCAATTAACAAACATAAACTATACGTTTCTTAATAAATATAACACAGGTTAATTAATTTGTTTATATTTTTGGGATTATGCAATTAGAATTAATAAGCAAAACATAAGAAAATACAAAAAACGACGCGTTACTCCAACAACAGCGCGCACACGACTAACAAAAAGAAATAAAGAACAAAACAAAAGGCCCAATGACAGATTTTCGTGTAAAACAGCTGAGAATATTTTTGTAGAATAATAAATATTTACAATATTTTTCAATATAACAAAAATGACTACTAATGAACCAAAACCTTTAAGATTTAAATTTCATAGTATATCAAGCTTATATAAAGGGACAACGGAAACCGATTTAAGTCTTGAAATTTACGAATACAGTTCAGATGCTGTGGAAGTTAAGCTCATCAATACAAACTATAAAAAACAACGAAATGCCTTAAAGAAACAATTTATTTTTTTAATTTTATGTTTTTATACATATGCTATGTCTTTTTTATTTAAATCTTATCATTTATTGTTTATGGATGCAGTCTTAATAATATGGGTGTTACCACTTTTATGGCGTCTAAGTCATCTAATAGAGTTCGGTAAGTTGTCTTGAATTATGCGATATTATTAAATTTTAAATAATTGTTACATGTTTTACAGAAAAGTTTATATTTTGTAATGATTTTGGTATTCACTTACAATTGCAAAAATGTATAGGTAGCCGTACTAAATTTGTGGCTGCCTCTCATATACACGATATAGTAATCAATGAAGTTTTAGAAAATGTAAGTTATATGTACATCAAAATAAATAGACATTTAAAATGAACTATTTTTACAGTTGGATTTTCGGTATTTATTAATTCTGAGAACAAGAGGAAAATTGTTTCGTAAAAATCCCATAATTCCTATATTTAAGGTAACTTTATTTGCGATGCAATACAAATTAATACACAATAAATGTAAAATTATTAATATTTGTAGGCATTTCAACCATCTTACGAATGTTTAAGCATAATTTATAAACATCTTAATAAAGTAATGGTTAAAAAGTAAATATTTTAAATGCATCAAACAATTCTACAACAATTTTAAACCTTCTTCTACAAGACTGCATTCTTTTAATAAACTATCTGCCTGAAATATAAGATAAATAATTTGTTTAATTTATTTTAAGATATTTATAAAGAAGCTGATATTTACTTTTGATTTCTTTGCATTTTCTGTTATAACTGGTATTTGTTTCTCATCCGGAATTTTTAGTTGAACTTGATCGATCTTCATTTCTACATTTACCAGGTTTTTTAACTCTGATACACAGGTTTGTTTCATCATTTTGCGATATTCATTTGTAGAACTACGATAAGCAATGCAATTAGACTGCAAGGGTCGAATTTTGAAAATTTGTTGTAGTTTTTCATCTAAAATGATCATAAATAAATAAATAAATAAAAACTGTTTCTTCTTAATATCGAAATAAATTACCCATTTTTTTTTTTTTGCATGTTCTGTTAAAAACAAAATCAAAATATACGCCGAAACAAACGCATAGTTGTATTTTAGGCACTTCATTGAAGTAGCCAGATTAATAAAAAATATTTGTGACAAAATCGCTATTGTTTTTGTAGGGTTCATCAAATCGAACAATCGACTTTAATACAAATGTCAAAAACTTGAAAAACAATATAATTCAATTGAATTTCTTTTTATAAAATTAAATTTAAAAAAATTTGGATTTATTTAGTGTGCTATATGGAATTAAAAAAATAATAAATAATAAGAATAAAATGAATAATAGAATAAAATGGAATATTGTTCGAACCTATTTTCCCAGATTGCGAGATGTGTTTGTCGCTTCGTTGAACACTTGAAAACCAGTGTTCATGATAATTGAATGATGCTTTGACTACTTTTTTTTTTTTGTTTTCAACAGGCATACAGTGGCTCACAGCCACTACTTCTTTGGAAAAGTACTTCCATGCAGGTCCATTGCGTGGCGTACTGTGCTTATATAAAGGAGTATTGGTGTACAAACCATTTTAAAAATGGTCACTTTAAATGGGTTAAAAATATATGCTTTTATCGTACAAAGAAATCATTTATGAGTATCATTGAAAATCAGATTAGACATAAAAAGGCATGATGAATGGTACCGAAAGAAACATTATATCTCAAGCACCACAAACTGACATCACGAAATTCAAACAATGTTGCGGTCAAAACTTTTTGCCATCAGAGTTTTCAATACTGGATATTATTGTACTCGTCTCCATGGCCGTATAACATGCCGGGTCTGAAAGTCACAAAACCCATACATGGACATTTCGTAAGTGTAGTAGTATTACAAAATTTATTGGAATTATATATTTATTATATTAATATATTCAATTAATTTTGGTTGTAAATAGAAAAATTCGTTATTGCGACGGGAATACGGCAGGGACCTGTTCGTAGAAAACTTCTAGTGCCTTACAAGTCTCTTATAGGTTAGCAAACTAAACTTCTTCGGAGAAACTGTGTTATTATAGTTATATTCAGGGCACATTAAACAGGTATATTCGTCGAGACAAAAAATACAACAACCCAACTTTTTGTTGTAATTGAAGTGTCCAAAAGAACTGATTAAAATACATTGCAATATATACAATCATAGTATAATTAGAAAGTATACTTCGTAAGAACAGCTGTTTTTACAATTGTTTCATTGATACATTCTCGCATTACTGACAATTGTTTTTGTCAACGGTAGATTTAGAAAGGTAACTACAAACTCTACAACAAACTACAATACCAACAAAAAAAATCCCATGGTATTTCTGTTTTTATATGTGTAAATCTGATATGTCAACAGTTAATACCACATTCCACCATGTTTGTTTCAAAAAAACCAAAACAATTCATATAATAAAAAAGGGAGGATGAAAGGACGCCAATAACAAAGAACATAAACATAAACAAAAATTTGACACTATCGAATTACAAAACTCAGGCCGAACCATATTGTTTTCAAAAATAAAATCTCAGCTGGTTTTAATCTCGTTACCTTCTTAAACTGCCTTGGTTGTTGTATTCCCTTTTAAATTTTATTTCGTGGAAGTTTTAGTCTTCCTCTCCTTTATCCTCTCATTTTCTGTTTCATAGCATTTTTGACATTGTGAAGAGTAGTTTTACACTAACAAAATACAAGGAATTGTTGTTTTTGTAGATGTGCGAGTACTTTGTAATTATACTATACCAAACATAAACAAACTTTAACAGATCTCCGACACCAAAACAAAATCAGCTGGGCCGACGATTTTACCTGTTCTGTGTACCCTTATTTCTAAACAACAGCATAGATGAGCAGTTATTGCGGTATAATTCTTATAAAAAATAAAATATTCTGCAATTTATAAAGAAAATTTTGTAAATAAATATAAATAATAAAAAATTTAAATAACGTACTATAAAATATTAAACAATGTTTAATAAAAAATACTCAAAGTGCTGGTGATGAAAATATGACGTCATAGTTAATTATAATTATTCCTATTAGGAAAATCTTTATAGAACATTTTGCTAGTAAAAAAACCTCCGAAGCCACATACTACTTTATGGAATAAACAAAAATAGAATTTGTGTACATATTTCCATAAATAAATATTGTGTACTTAAATATTGCATGATACGGTTAAGTAGTAGTGCAGGAGGCTTATTAAATAGAAAGCCTGACCAAGAATTTTGAAATGGATGTGTAAATACCAAATACCACAGCCACCCCCTAAAGGTGAGTAACACATATAATGTAATTAAAAATTTAAATCACGAAATTTACTTGAAAGAATAAAATAAAAAAGCATTTTTTTTTAATTTTTTATAAAGGCGTTGTTTGTTTTTATTTTTTTATTTCAAAGTACATATGTATGTATGTTTACTACACTAATTATGTTATTTCTTCTTATCTTAAGACTAAAGTGCTACAATTTTTATGTTAATAAATAAAATCTTAATATTTTTACTGTAGAATAATTATTTTAATTGATTTTTTACAATAGGTGGCCTTGATGACGGTTAACAAAAAACTAAACTTAGCCAGGTTATGTTGTTTTAACAAGTTTTTTTATTTATTTGTGTGGCTCATTAGTATTAAGCCACATGTTGAAATTTTAATACTTTGTAATATATAGCATATTAATTAGAAAATATTTGGGTAGACGTATTTGGGTTCATGAAAAAACAACAATAATTCTTATAATTGCCAATTAATTAGTTACATATAAATATATGCTATAAACTTAAATATGAGTACGAAAATAATTTATAATTGAATCTTTGAAAATTTTACAAAAATGTTTAGAATTATTATTAATTTTCAAGGTATATACTAAATAAAAATAACAGTTTTAAGTAAAATAAACAATTTACGGACTAGTTGGGTTATCGAATTGTCAGGTGAAAATTATAGAATTCAGGAAAATTTGATTATAGTTACATAAACATTTAAAATTTATGATATAGAAATATTTTTACAATTATCCATCGATTTTCATTAAAAAATAAGTCATGTTTAATATATACATGTACATATGTATGTATGCAATAAATATTTAAAAATAAATCAAATTATTTTTCTTTCAGTAAGAAAACCTTCTTTTTCCCTCCTCGCTTCCGATAAATCCACAATACTAAAATTTATAAAATACTCAATATCTTACACAATTCTCATTGGAAAATCTGGACTTCCGAAAAACAAAAACATCAAAATGAATCGCTCCGATTCTATACGTCGAGATCGTTCATTCGATAGTGTTCTCAATAAGTTAATGCGCATGCGATCTCAAAATCATGAAAGCTTTAAAGCGGCCATGTATAATTTCTTAATAGCTGCCGGTATAGCAGCTTTTATAGCCGTGTGTTTTATACTCGGACCATTTGTACGTCCTTTATTATGGGCCTTTTTAATGGGTGCGGTATTATTTCCGTTTAAAAGAAAACTAGCACAATTATTAAATGGCTGGTTTGAGAGACTAGAAGAACGTGATTCAAATGTTCTAGTAGCTTTAAGTTTAGGACCATTAGAAGCGACTGAAAATTGTGGAAAATTTCTTGTGGATTGGTTGAAGGAACATTGGCAAGTGATAACAGCTGGTGTGGGCATAGCTACTTGTGTGAAATTGTTGGTGTTGTATGCTCCTAAAGGCTTTTTATGTGCAGTATGGCGTTTGATAGTGTTTTCGCATTCGTTGTTTGTGCAAATAATAGGATTTTTAAATATATATATGGTAAGTAGTAAGCATATATAAGATAATATGTAATTTCTAATTCTCAAACTAATTATTTTGTAACTTTAGCTGATAGCCATTGTTGCTGTATACTTAACGTCCGTGTATTTCTTTTGGAAACCTTCCAATAGTAATCGTTTTGTTATTGCTGGTCAGTCATTATGGATTGCTATAATAAGTTATGTTTGTAGCTTTTTGGGAGCCTTACAAGTGCCTGTCTTTATAATGATTATGTTATATGTGGGAGCTTCCATAATCTATCATCTGCGCTCTACCGAAGAGTCTAGTTCTTTCGTAGATAAATTGAAAAAACTTTTAGATAAAACTGATTTTGAAAAGTCTATTAGTTCTTTGAGTTTTAAACAAGTTCATCAACATTCTGATATTGAAGATGTTTCCTTTAGTGAAACTATGGATTCGGTGGAAACTCTGGAAGCCTATGAGGTTAAAGAAGATGTTATCGAGGAGCATCAGCATTTAAGTGACACTTATTTTAAATTTTTGTTTTATGCTTGCATAATAACATTTTTATACCGTAATGTTTGGGTGTTTATATTGGCGGCCGTACCGATATTCATGCATTTACTTTTTGCATTGGGCAAATATACGGGTTTTACTGATTTTATAAGTGCCAAGATTAATGATGTTTATGAAAAAATTAAGGTTAGTTAACGTTTTAATTTAGTATTAGATTTTGTATAAATAGTTGGCTTTTTTAGTCTTGGGCTATTGCACATCATTCAGCTGTTTTGCCCCTTTGTCTTCCCGGCATTTTAGAATTGAATTATAAAATTAATTCGATTGTTCGCAATTCCTTGAAATCTTCCGTGGACTTGGTTACCTCTATATTAATGATCATTTTAATGATACTCATTATTGTTTTCTTGAGCGTTTTCTTCTGTGTCAATATATATTCGGAAACGATTGAAGTTGCCTATTTGGGCAAGGATCTTATTAACAAAACCATAACAGATCGTCCAGAATTAATTGATATTATACCAGCTAATATACAATCATCTATTGATGATGCTCTAGACAATGCTCATCACTATGGACGTCGCAAAATTGAAACGTACATTGATGATTGGCTTACTGATGCTGATCCCATTCATGCAACTAAACTTAAAAATCAAATTTTAGATGTTTGGGATCGTTTAATACAATATTGGATAGACTTTAATAAATCTGATTCGTATGGTCCTCGTGTGCCCACAGATGCCCTTAAGAGTACATTGGGTGAAATTGTCGATAATCCTGGTAAGTTAAAAGTTTTATTTTGATTTGTTTATTTATTCATTACTTTTGGGGGTCTTGGTATTTTTTCGTTTTTGTATAAAATTTTTATGTTTATTACTTTTAATCAAACACTAATATAGTTTTTAAAAACTACTACACATTGCGATTACTATAACATATATTCACAAAAATATAATTCACAAACAAATTAATTCATTCATACAACAAATATTCAAAGGGGATGTAACAAATCATTTAAAGTCTTACTAATTTAAAATCCCTACATACTTAAGGTAAATAAATTAGAGGAGTTGGAGATAAGGTTATCAAAGCTATATAAATATTTTATAGTTTATTTAAACAAATAAATAAATATTTGTCCAAAATGAAGTAGCCGCTATATAAAACATTTTTTAAGTTCTCCATTTCAATGGGATAATTTTTTTTCACTTATCATTAATCATAACAAAACATTAATCTCTTACAAAACATTTACAAGATCAAACAACAGCAAACAATTTTTTTAAACTAGAGGTCACGCAAATTTGGTCAAATATTTGATAAATGTTATTTGTCATATAAGTGTTAGTGTGTCATATAATTATTAGTGTATAATACTTTATGTTTGCATACATATTTACAATGCTTCTAAGAATTTTTACTAATGGCATCATCAAAATCCGTTCATAAGGGTTTCTTACACAAATATTTAAGGAACAATCTTTCAAAGTTAAAATAAAAAAGGTAACAACTCTAAGAGGAACAAAGTTATTTGATTTAAAAGTTACGTTTAGAATGAATTATTTTCGATCAAACATTCAAATAAAAATCATTCACATTCCATTATGTTTCCACATAAGAATTATACAAGAAAAACGCAAGTGCTTAAAATTTTAGAACATTATTTTAGGTGAAATTTTAATCCGGTAGGCGGAAGGAGGTTTAAGTTTCTACGATTCCGGACAATATTCTGAATTTTTTAAATTTGATTTTAGAACTGATAGTTAAAACATGTTTTCAAAACCTAATTGTAATTTACATTTGCTTTGTAATTTTATACAGTAAAATGAGGTATCAGATTTAAAGTTTTCAAAAAGTTATATAATATTAAAAAAGCGTAGGGTTATAACATTAGAAAATGTTTTATATTAAATTCAAATTACCAGCTATTTTTCTATTAGTCGAAAAATATACCAAATTGTCTTTTAAACATTAATTTGATTTTCTTACAACAAAACTTAAGTAAATTCGATAGAAATTTTATTATCAATCTATTTTATTGTACTGAAACAGACCCTTAATTAAAAAAAATCTTAAAAAAATTTTGTAAATTAAAAAAAAAAAAAAAATTGTAGTTAAAACCCATTTTAAGTCTTTTGTCTAGTTGATTTGTGTTTTAAATGTTTTTTAACGAAAACGTATTATTAGAAAACCATACACACATACATATTATTCATTTAAACCAAGTCCCGTGTATAAAGAAAACAAATTGAAAAGTGTCTGCTTAACATGCATGTTTCCATGGCTAACAATGAGCAATGTGTTTTTAATAAAGGACATTTTAAAGAGCTAGTTTTAGTGGCGAAACAGGGCATCATTGGCTGGGCGAAAAGCAATACACAAACTATAATGGAAGTGGCAGAATCTCTGTGGCATATAATACGAACCAATTTATCTATGATAATGACATTTACGGGGGAGATACTATCGTTGGTCTTATCTGGTGGTCAAGCCTGTATAGAATTCATCTTGGATATGGTAATGTTACACAAAATAAAGAGTATAAAATGTCTAAAAATAATTTGGTTTTTATTTTTTTGTGCCTTTAGATTGTTTTCTTCACGGCCCTTTTCTATTTACTAGCGAGTAGCCAAACTAAATATGCTCCTCTACAAGTTACCAAATATTTGGGTGTATCTTCTTCAGGTTCCAAAATAGCTGATGCTTTGGAAAATTCCATATCGGGAGTTTTAATTTCCATGTTTAAAAGTTCTATATTTACGGGGCTTTTCACTTGGTTAGTTCATACCATTTTTGGGGCACGTATTGTTTTTCTACCTTCTGCCTTGGCTGCTATTTTATCAGCTGCTCCTTTTTTGGGTAGTTACTGGTGCGCATTACCGGCTTTATTGGAAATATGGTTGGCTCAAGATCGTCTATATGCTGGCATTGTTTTGTTCTTATTGCAATTCTTTGTGCCACCTTATTTTGAGGCAGCTATTTATGCTGAGATGAAGGGGTATGTAAACAAATATTTATTTTATTCAATTCAATTTGTTTAATTTTTTGCAATTTACTTAAACAGGGGTGGTCATCCTTATTTAACTGCTTTAGCAATAGCTGGAGGCATGTATTGGATTGGTTGGCAGGGAGCTATATTTGGTCCTTTAATGTTGTGTTTCTTTATTGGTATTTTTGAGGTAGCTGCTGTAGCAATGCGTGCAAATGAAGATGCTAGGTAGGTTAATGTATTTCTTTTTTCTATTTCTTTTTCTTTTTTTTTTTGTCAACAAAATTTAAAAGTATTATCTTAATTTTATAAAAAAAAATTGGCAGAATAGAAAATTTTTTGTTTAATTATTTTATTTGTAAATTATATCAGCTTCAAATTTAAATTCATGATTATCATTACATTTTTACAGACGTAGCTCTGATGAAGATACTCGTACAACGTGAGTTTGCTTCCATTAAAGATGTCGGCATCTTAAAAAAATCCATGAACAAATTTATACTTAATACTAGACATTAATGCTATTTTCCTTTAATTCCAATTAACTTGTAATTAATTAAGATAAATGATACCATTGGTATTGAGTAAGAGGAAACAAATTAAAACTTACATTCTAATATTCCTTTATTTAACATTTCATTTGCTTTCTACTCGTATATAATTAACATGCACTTTTATTATTATTATTATTTTTTTTTTTATTTTCCATTTTTTAATTTTGTTTTTTAATTTTTTTATTTCAAATTTTTATTTTTTCACTTGTTTTGCTTTTTGATTTTTTTATTTATCTTTAAATGTTGTCTTTGAATTGTCCTATTGTTTTTATATATTTTTTTTCAGTGCACGTCGACATTCCTCTTTTGATTTTTACTTTTGATAATTATGTATGTTAGTTCTTCCTTTAATTTTTAACCTCTTCTTAGTAATTCTCTAACAACGTCCAGCTTTTTTTACTCTACTACAACGAACGAATTTCAATTATATTAAAAAATATATAAATGAACCAGATAAACTAAGATGTAATTATTTAAAATATGACGATCATTTATCAAAAATACATATGTATGTACGAATGTTAAATTATAAAATAATATATGCATTTTTTAAATATCTTTATTTACACTACCTCGAATAATTATCTTGATAGATCGTCAAAAAATTAAATTATATTCATGTTAAATATTATTATGAAATTTATGTTATCAAAAGCTTAATTAATAAATGAATATTTTATTTTTTTATTTCTTAATTAATTTAAACTTAAAATAAAACAATTAAAAAATATGATAAAAATGCTTTCAGACTTTATGTAGAAATGACAAAGGAATGGAGTTTTTTCGTTTAATACGATTTCAGAACTTTTTTAAATTTAACTTTTGTTATAATTTTTACTTTGAATGATAAAAACTCTTTCAATAATTCGTCAAAACTAATCGTTTAAAATTTTATCATTTAAATAACAAAATCAATACATCATTAGATTTCTTACTAAACATTTTTTCTTTTTAAAATTAAATAGTAACATAGCCGTGGTCAATGCAATTACCGAAATGAAAAATGTCAATAATGAAAATAATAAGAGAAATCTGAAATTTTCACAAAATCCAAAGAAAAACGATGAAACAAACCGAATAAATACACCAACAAAAACGAACGAAACGAACAATCAGGCTCATAAAGAGAATTTACCCAACAATAAAATCAACGAAAAAACTAAAGACAATTTGGAAACTAAAATTAATGGATGTAAGAAAACTAATTTGGATGAAGTTAAAATTTCGGAGAAATTTGAATCTTTAAAAAACATTAATAAAGATGTCAGTGATAGCTTGCCAAGCATAACTATATCTGCATTAAAAACTAATGTAAATGATGTCAGTAAGTCAAAAATTAATGAAAATGATGAATCATTTGAAACTGCCCCGAAATCTGTGGAACTGAAAATAATAACGACCACGTTTCTGCCAGCTTTTACTGAGGAAAAACTAAACTAATAATTTAATATCTTTTCGATTAATTAATCGTTTATACATATATTATTTTGTGTGTTGTGAGTGACTAACTACATAAATCATTTATAACATAATTTTAACTAATTTATTGATTACTGTGAACCAATTTGTAATTAACAAAAACTACCTCTTTTAAAAAGGTGTTTTTTTTTTAATTCCTGCCAAATGTTTGTTTTTAATATAGTATTTTTCTTTTTACATATATTTTTTTTTCGTAATAAATTTTTTTTCTTAAAAAAATTACCTTTTGTTTTCATTATATATTTTTAATTATACCCTAAATCACGATAGGTGGTATTTTTATATATCTTTTGCTAAGTAGCTGTTTAATAAGCAATTAAAACTACTTTTAATAAAAAAACGGGAAGCGATAGATTTTATTTAATTTACTAAAATTTCATTAATACATAATAAAAACAAGTGGTGCATAATAAGTTGGTCACAATTCGATAAAATCGTTATAATTTTTATAATATTCCAAACATCAAATATTTTAAAATGGAAATTCGGGATGCTTCTCAACTCTATAAAAAAAAAAAAAAAATATGTATTAAAAATTATGTTTCCAAGCTAATACATAATAACACACTTACCCGCGCAGAAATTTAAAGTCACAAATGCGTACATTAGCATCCAACGAATTCATTTTATTCATTTCTTCTTCGTTTAACTTAAAATCAAATATATCTAGATTTTCTTTTAACCTCTCGGGATTGGTACTTTTCGGTATGGCCGATAATCCCGAGTCTATAATCCAACGTAATAAAACTTGAGCTGGAGTCTTATTATGGGCTTTAGCAATTTCTTTAACTAACGGTACATCCATTAGATCAGGCAAATCACGTTGAACACCAGCCATTTTATTTAATTTGGCCAAGCCCTTAGAGCCTAATGGCGAATAAGCGGTAACAATGATGCCTTCATTTTTACAAAAATTAATTAATTCCGGTTGTTGCAAATAGATGTGATGTTCAATCTGTGAAAAAAAATCATATTAATAGAGAATTAAAAACTGTGCATTTTAAAATGGTTTTAGTTGCTGTTCAACTTCTTTATAAATTTATAAATTACCTGCAAATTAGCTGGTTTAATTTTACAATTCTCCAAAACACGTTTAACTTGTTTGATATTGAAATTTGACAATCCAATAGCTTTAGCCAAACCCAATTCATGGATATGCTCCATTTTCTATGAAAAGCAAAATTTATTGAATAAATAACTACATAAATCATTTATAACATAATTTTAACTAATTTATTGATTACTGTGAACCAATT
>MINK01188012.1:0-20478 GCA_001735545.1 Phormia regina
TAAATTGAGATATTACTATTAGAAACGTACCTTTGGTTGAAAAAAAAACTAAAATTGATCACTTTTTAAAAACAAATTTCGAGTGTGCGTTTATACGAATCTTCCACTTAAGAAAAAAAATTGTTTACTTTTAAAAAGTACCGTTAAGTTGTCTCTCATTAAAATAGTTAAATTTTGATTTTGGATGAGAACAACAAAGATATAACAAAAATACAGAAAAAAAAATAATAAGTGCGTTTATAGGAATATGCACCAGTGTATGTGCTGTAGAATTGTACAAAATTTGTGCAAATTTCTTGCTAATATTTTATTTCTTGTTAATATTTTGCAGTTTAACTATTTTACTGCCTTAATCATAATAAAATTTTTAATTAAGTAATTAATAAATTTTTAACTTTTTAGAAAAATGTTCTATATTTTGAAAAAATCTGGTTAAATTTTGTAAATATGCATAAAGCTATGTTCACATTTGTCAAATATTTGACTAAATTTGTGTAATTTATAAAACTTTTTTGCAAATGTTTTGTAAGAAAAAAAAACAGAGTCTAACTAACTTTTACTAAAAAATTTTAATAGCCATTATATTTTTATTAATTTGCAACCTAAATTTGTAAAAAAAGAAAAAAATGAAAAAATAACAAATGCGATGTTACATTATTTTTTGGGTTAAAAAAATAATTACATTTATTATAATAATCATTATTTTTTTATTTACAAGTCTGAAAATTTGTGATTATACGTAGTTTGAAAAAATTAACTATATTTCATAAAAAAATTAACATTTTGATGTTACGTTGTTTTGCATTTTCGGTGAAGATATTATGTTCATAATCCAATATGATCACTTATTATGTTACTGCTTTTACCGAAGTCTAAGCAACTATAAAATGTTCATTGCTTATAGCTAGGGAAATCACAATATGCTGTAAAAAGGTTGGTTTTACAGTAAAAAGGTTGGTTTGCAGTAAAAAATCGAAAAATATACCCAACAACGAGAAAATATGCACTTAAAAAAATAATAGTTTTTATAATTATTTATAAAAATTATCATATGGATCCCTGAACCTGACTTGCATCAAATCGTGTTTTGATGAAAATCTATAATTTAGAGCATCGTAAAAATTTCATCGACGTATCGTAAGTGTCACTTCAGATTTATAGAGAAAGAAATTTTATAGTAACTGATATTTTTCCTATATGAAAAAATCACAAAAATGTTTCCTTTGTAAAGTTTTGTTTATTGCACTTACGACATTTTCGCGATTAGGGTTCGATATGCCTTCATTAAAAAATATTATTTTTTACAAAATAAACTTCAATCATGCATCACGCTTCTCAATAATAAAATGGTGTCCATTAAAGTTAATTTTAAAATTTGTTATTATTACTATTTATTTAATGAAATTTAATTTGAAAACATTTCCTGAGATAATAAATGACAAAATATGCTATAAATATACAGTTTGGGGTTAAATATGCAAAAATATTTGTTCTGAAACGGATTCATATTTTATCAATAGCTTTATTCGAAGTCCAGGAAAAACACATGCAATCGCATATTTTGGTTTCTCTGATTATAGTTAATTCATTTCTTAATTAATATTTCTTGAAAATACAAAGAAAAAGTTTTTTCGTTCATTAAAAAAAAAATTCTTTAATTAAAAATTATTTGGTACTTAATTATACCTTACACCACCATAGGTGGTTGGGGTATTATGCGTTTGTGCAAATATCGTAATGCAGAGATCTTTCTACCAGAATCACTTTCTGAGTCGATTTAACGATGTCCGTCCGTCCGTCTGGTTGGCTGGCTGTCCATGTAAAACTTGTGCGCAAAGTACAGATCGCAATTTTAGACATAATTTGATGAAATTTGGTACATATGATTTTTTTTTTTACACAAGGACGGATTTGCCTATTGATTTTGGTCATGATCGGACCATTATTTCACCTTGTCCCCATACAAATGTTCTCCCAGAATAGAGTTTTAACAACAAAAATGACCTTAAAAATTGAAATATTTTAATAAAATTTAAAACAAATAGGTTTTCTGAAAGTGAATAAATCACTTTAAAGTGAAGTCGGCCGACTTGGCCGACTATACTTTTTCTCACGTTTCTGTATTATTTTGTGTTTAAAATGTTTAAGAGTAAAATTATTTTATTTTAAACCGAAAGCGTTTTTATTTCTTCAATGAAAACTTAAATTTTCCTGATCTCTGCTTATGATGATAACTAAAAAATATTTTCCCATTGAAATGGAATAGTTAAAAAATATTTTTTTGTAGTGGTTGCGACAAATATTTGACTAGTCTGAATATAACTAAAAACCTGTGTTTTTGTCTTAAATAATTTTAAAGAAATATTTTAACATTAAACCGTTTGACGTAAATAGAGTTCAGAGTTTAATATATTTTTATTGGAACAAATTATAAAATGTGTATAACATTGTTTGTCCATAAAAACATGATTATATATATACAATATTCATATATATACCTATTATATATGATAATAAACAAATTCCACTTTTATAGAGGATTTAAACAAATAAAATAAACAAAATTATCTAGGATTTATTCTGTTTGAATTTGTATATAGAACATAGACCCAAATCTAGATTTTAAAATTATACAGATTATAGAAGTTTTTACTAGTTTTTGTTTTCAAACGATAAGACCATTCAAAAAAAGTAAATATATTGAGTTTGTCATTCCGTTTGTCACATAAATGTTCTTTATAGACTAGATGAAATATATATTTTTTCGATCCTCATGCAATGTCTATCTGTCTGTTGAAAGCACAATACATAGAAAACAACTAGAAGTCCAACTCTTTTCATTTGCTCAGAAACAAAAAATTACGCTCTTCACAGGTATTAATTTGTTCTGTTTTACTAACACATGCAAAGAGTTAAGTTTTTTTGACAATTGAGTTAGGTTTTTTATGAGCAAATTGGAGTTCTAGTTGTTTTCTATGGCACAAAAGTAGTCGTGAGAAAGCAGAAGAAGGACAAATGATTGTTAAATGTCGGTTGATAAACAAAATAAGTGTCCGTCGTTGTTTGGCAATATTTCCAAAAAAATAAGCACATTTGGCAGCGAAATTTCATACAAAAAGTTTAAAAGTTGATATCAGTTTAGAAAGCAACAATGTGATCCGCCCATTTTAACGGCCCCTCTTGAATATAAACATAAATTAGGGAGACACAAAATAATTGCAAAATATCTTATCAAATGTCCATAGGTATCGCACACCAACAGAATGTTTCACAAAATTGTATATCCATAGAAGAATTATTATGGGATAATATATATTGGACCATTTCTAGCATTTCCTATCTATTATATTTACTTTTAAAAAAGTAATTTTGTAAAAATTATTTTTTTTTTTTTAAATTATAAAACGCATTTACTAATGATTTTAATTTTGTAATAATTTATTTTCTTATTCTCGGCACATGTGTGTTTTTTATTTTAATTCATTTCCTCATATAGTTCGTATAAAAATCCAAAAGGTAAATGAACTAAATCAACTTGATTACATGTTGAATATATAGTAGATATATATTTTTACATTGTTTTAAGTTCAATGTCAAGAATAAAATTCTTAAAATTTATTTTCAATTTTTTTTTTCCAATATTAACAATTAATTTAAGATACACATGAAGGTCAGTATCAGCTGATGGAAAATAAAATGTTAGAGGCAGAGACATGTAGAGAGGGTTGTGAATAGGTGTTGGATATAAATTGCTATATGTATGTATGTATGATAATGGGGCGTGTGTAGAAAATTCATTTCAAATTTACCGGCTACTATACGACACATCCAACTGAAAAGCATAAGCAAAATAATCAAAATATTGTTAAATATTATTTATTTTTATAAGTATTTTATTTATATTCGTAAAAAAAAGTCTAACGAAACTGTTACTTAAGTACATATATTTTTCCATAACAAAAAATTTATATATATATATTTATACTATATGTTAGATTCGCTTGACGATCTAAACAACAAACCAAAACTTTTTTTATTGGCACATGTTTGTATTGTTTTTGTAATTTCTGATAAGAATATTAAAAAATAATGAAAAGCTTTTTATTATTTTGTTTTGATATTTATGTTTTGTTTTTATTTATTGTTTATAACTAAATACCTTATAATAATTGTTGTTGATCGTGCTAGTGAGTGAATATGCTCTCTTCATAACGTTATTACTCTTTGAGTGTGTGTGTGTGTGTGAAAATGAGAGAAAATGAGTGATATTTTGTTATCCCCTCTTAGAGCTATGTGATCTGGAATTATTCTAACAATTCTATATAGTTTGGTAATAGATTTAAATTTCAGTTTGGTTAGTTGTTTACGGACAATTGTTGCGAATAGTTTCGCAAGTTTCTGGCTGACTGACTGTTTGTTTGTTCGAAGGACGTGTTATAAATTACGTTTTTTTTTATTATATATATTTTATAGATACTTTAAATTTATTACAAAGAAAAATGTCATCAGTTGGGGAGAAGCCAAAATTAGTGAAGGTAGAGGAATCCAGACGTTTTATGATCGATTGTTTTAAGGCCGTTAATGTACCTCAAGATCATGCTGAACAACAGGCCGATTTATTAGTGGCTGCTGATTATCGTGGTCATTTCAGTCATGGCATGAACCGTTTGGAAATGTATTTAAATGATTTGACCATTAACTCTACAAATGGTGCTGCTGTTCCCACTATTTTAAAAGAAACACCTTCAACTGCCTGGGTAGATGGTAACAATGGTCTTGGTGCTGTTGTAGGCAATTTCTGCATGGATTTGGCCATTAAGAAGGCTAAGCAAGTTGGTGTCGGCTGGGTTTGTGCCAAGGGTTCAAATCATTACGGCATGGCTGGCTGGTATCCTATGAGAGCCATGAAAGAGGGTTTGGTTGGCTTATCTATGACCAATACTTCCCCCTTGATGGCACCTACCCGTTCCAAGCAAGCCGCTTTAGGCACAAATCCCTTGTCTTTGGGTGTTCCTGTTAAGGATGACAAATTTTTGCTCGATATGGCCACAACTGCTGTAGCCTTGGGTAAAATTGAAATTCAACGTCGCAAAGGAGAACCTGTTCCCCATGGTTGGGCCCAAGATGCTGAAGGTAATGAAACTACCGATGCTGAATTGGCCTATCAAACTGGCTGCCTAATGCCTTTGGGCGGTTCTGAAATCAACTCTGGCTACAAAGGTTATGGTAAGTTTATCCTTTATTTTAAACTAAAAAAAAATGATCACAAAAGTTTATTTTAATTAAAAAAAATACAAATATTTTGTTAAAATGTTATTTTTGTCACATTAATTTTTATAGCTTTAATAAATTACTATCTAAATACTAAAATAAACATTTTAATTTTCCATAGGTTTGGGTGCCTTAGTTGATATCTTATCTGGTGTTATGGCTGGTGCTAATTATTCCACAAAAGTACGTAAATGGACTCATGCTGGTGCTAATTCTGCTGCTAATTTGGGTCAAGTATTCATTGCTGTCGATCCCAATTGCTTTGCTCCCGATTTCGAAGATAGAATGTCCGATTTCACTGGTCGTTTGCGTGGCTGTGAACCTGTAAGTTTTTAATTAAAACAAACAAATAAAAATTATTTATTTTCTAATCTATTATTTAATTTTTATTTTTTTTAGACAAATCCCGAAAAACCTGTACTTATTGCTGGCGATAAGGAATCTTTGAATATGAAAGCTGTCGATGAAGCTGGTGGCATTCAATATTTACCAAATCAATTGCAAACATGCGAAAACTTATCAAAACGTTTTAATGTTAAACCTTTAACATTTGTTTAATTTAATTTAGTAACAACCTAGAAGACCCCACCTGTCATTTATATTTTTGTTATTTTTTTATTTTCTTTTTCGTTTAATTTTAATGTAATTTGTCTTTCAATATGTAAAATATTATATATTTATGCATTTCATTTTATTGTTTAACTTTAATTATAATTTAGTTTTTGTACAAATTATTTTGTACCGCATTTTTTGAAAATTAATGATAAATATTAATGAATAATTACTTTTGTTATATGAAAATTTAAAAACTCTTTTATTTTTATTATTTTTAGTGAATAAAGATCAAAATACATATCATTGTGTAAAATCTTTGTTTATATTAAAAGATATTGGATGATTTTTTTATTAGTTTTTAATTTTTTTTTGGATGAAATTTTAGCATTATTTTTATGATTAAGTTATGACATACTTATTTGTCAAACTTCTTATTATTTTGGTTTAAAACTAAATATTGTATTGTTTTAACTTAAACAAAAGAATTTATTTCTTTTGTTATTTAAAAAATTTAGGGTCTTACAAGTTTCCGCTTTAAAAGAAAAAAAATAATTTTGTTTGGAAATAAATAATTACTAACGTATTTTATTATTTATATGCTTAAGAGGACTTAAATTAAATAAGAATTACCCAGCAAACAACAGGCTACATACATACTTAATTAATTAAACATTATTCCTTATCATAGTGCTTCCTTATTTTGTTTCAATTTATCGAATTTCTTATCATAAACAAATGATCGTATTAAACATTTTAAAATATTGAGAGCAAAATAATTCTATGACACAATAAAATATTTCCATCAATTCTAATTCATCAGTTGTTGAATTGTTTCAATGTTATTATATCTACATTAGAACGGTTGAATATTGTGTAATAAAACCAAAGACAACCATATATTTAAATGTACATCTCTCTACAATGATTGGAACTGTAAAGTATTCCTTTTATGATTTACGATAATGATTCTTGAATTATTCCATCTATATAAGGAAAATATTCTAAAAATTCAAATAAATAAATATTTTTCTAAAATTACCGATTTTCAAATCAACCAAATTCGCTAATAAACAACCGAGTTATGTGTCAAAAACTAAAAGAATAACAATATAAATACACACACAAAAACATGTATATTAAGTATTTTAATGTAAATGTATAAATGCAAAAGTATGAAAGCATACTTTAAGGCGAAAATTTTATTTGTAGGTTAAATGGTGAAGGGTATAAAAAATCCCTTATAATATAAAATTTGAAAAATTTGATGGAGGGTATATAGATTCGGCTGATCAGAATATAACATTCGCGCTTTTTTATAACTTTTTTTTAATAAAATTACTTAGTCGAGGTTCACATATAGATTTTTTTGTCGCAGAATTATTTATTTTCACATTTTTTAAAAACAAAAACAATTTATATGAACCCTGTGAAAAATTTGTGTCAATTGTATTAATGAACCGGTCCCTCAGTACCAGTTGAGTAGCAATTGACACCTAACTCGTCACCAAAATTCCAATTGAGAACCAGTTGACACAACACGCTTGATAAGTGCTGACTATAAAACGACATACGTTAGATGAGCACGGGTTCGATTCTGTGTGCAGCCATTGACATTAACGAAAAATTATAAAATAAAAATAATAAGAAAATTAATAAAAAATGTTTAAAAAGTAAAAAAACAGCGAATTTTAATCAAATTTTTGTTATATTCATAGATATTGATCCTGTCTACTAGAACCAATAGACAGATTTAGACCCCAAGGTGCTATTTGGGCACCCCCAATGACAACCCCATGTAAAAGTCACAGGTTGTTCTCATATAAAAATCCGAAACTGGAACCGGTCACTGAGAACCTGTCACGTAACAAGTTTTGAACCTGTTCTCTTTACTCTAGGGAAATTTGTTTAAATTGTATAAAGTGTTTTACAAAATATTGTCCTATTTATTCTTTTTATTAACTATTACAAAAATATAGTTATAATAATATCATAATTTTAGAAATGTTTAAATACAGCTCGCAAAAACAGAATTTTGGATAACCCTAATCTTCATATGTGCATATATAAAATATACCTATTTGATTATATTAACAAAATTAAAAATATTTATAATTTTTTTCTTTTGATAACCAATAAAATATTTAAATATATGTAAATTATATTATATATAGAAGTATGATGCAATATTATATACATATATTTTTTAAAAATGCATCTACACAATCAGCAGATTTACCCTTTACTCTTTTAAACATTGATGACATCTTTAAAAGTTTATTACTCACATGTGTGTTCATTTATAATAAATATTAAACGTATCTAAACATTTTCAATATCAGCTGTCAGTTATTAAACAATTTCATAATTGATTAATTATGGTTATCAAAAAGAGCCTGATAAACTTTATACAGAATGATTGAAATATAATGAAAATAAATAGCAAATCCTGAAGATTTGTGCCGATTTTAAAATGCTTAAAACAAAATTATAGTTGTGATTACCATATTGAAAATCGTTTGTATAATTTGAATGTATAAGTTAAACACGAAGTTTAACTTAGTTTGGCACCAGTTCAGTATTGAATATTAATATTATGTTACCGTTTCTGCATATGTAAGAGTTATAAAGTAGGGTCTTGAAGTCCCGAAATTCCGTGAAATTTTGAGGGAATTCCCTGAACTTCCTGAGTATGCAAATGGTTTATATTTTCTACCCCATATAGGGCTATTTTAGCTATATAATGTGTTTTTTTTTCAATTCTTTTTATTCGATATAGGTACACATTCATTTTTCCCAATTATCTTGAAAACGAAGTTACATTTTTTATTTTAATAACTTATTGCCTTTTCCTCTATCACAGATCTTTCATCTATCACATCTTAATATTTTTAACTTACATTTGTTCGAAGATGTACGTAATTAACTCTTCTAAATAATTCTCTGTGGATATTTCCTGTGATAACTTTAATATTTTTTGGAATTGATCAGCGATTTTTTACTATATTATATACCTGATAGTAAAGTACAAGAATTTGCAACACAATTTTTAATAAATTCTATTAAATGTGAAAAAAATATCACTTGTGTGCAATACTCCTCTTGAGGTACATTCGTCAAACTGCTAGAGGTCCGGTTTAAATTATCCTACAGGAACGTTATAATTAGATACGAAGCTCTTATTATCTGTAGATCTTTTAGTGTACAAAAAGACTCCCTAGTACGAATTGAATTCAAATAAAAATTATTTAGTGATTACCCCATGTATACATTTTGGGTCTATATTGTTAATTGAATTTTGATTTATTTTCCACAAAAAAAATCAATTAAAATAGTTAATTTTTTTAATATACGAAACCATCATATATACGAAAACGATTCTGCCCCCATCACTTTGCGAATCTACCCCATGGGGTGAAGTTGTTTCGACGTTTTTTGATCACTTCAGAAATTCATAATAAAAATTAACTTAATATGAAGATAGTTAGGATAAAAAGGGTTTACGATGAAAAGGACTTAAATATAAAACAACATATTAAGATTTTAATACTAAAGAAAGTTTATTGATAAAAGATATAGCATTTTAAGCAAAAAAGTGGTTAATGCTCCCCAGTCTTCATAATTTTAAGTATGATAGACTGAAAATAAAAGAATGATATTTTTATTGTCCAAAATTAAAATAATTTTTTATCATTACCTCCTACTAGGTAATGATAAAAAGATATCTGTTGAACGATTTGAAACGATTACATCCTTAAAATAAATATAATCCTCAAAGAGCCACTTACATTTTTAAAATACAAGCGAAAACGTGGAGCTAAAAGTATCGGAATCTTTAGCTATATATGAATTTCTTATCAGAAAAATTACATCCTGTTAAAGAGCTTAACACGATGTATATTTTTGAGCTCTGCTTTTCCTTCTATGAGAAAAATGATCCTAGAAGGCAGTCTTATAAACCTGAAGAAATCTGAAAATTTTCTTTAGGCCTTCTTGGCTACAAGCTTGCATCCGTAAAATTATTAAGAAAAGTTTTACCGACTTTGTAAATGTAAAAAAAAAAAAAAATGATTCGAATGAACTGTTATATAATATAATGATTAAATTAAATTTTCAAAATATCAATATTTCAAAAACAAATTAATTTTTGTATAGTTTTTTGATTAATTACATTATTTTATTCCACATTGAATAGAGTATTAAATCTGATATTTCAAAATATTTAAATATTTATTTTTGGTGGGAATTTAAAAATCAATCCCGATTTACCGGTAGCGGGAAAAGTCCGGGAAAGAAAATCCCTTGTTATAAATGAAAAGGTTATATAAAATTTTCTTGAGTTATCATCTGATGGCTACATGTCTATAAACATTTTGACGTGCAAAAAAGTTCAGTAGTGTCCATAGAAATTTTTGACACTTTTGAAAATGTCACAAAAAAAATTCAAATTCGACTGTCTAGAAATCTTTTTAATACAGATCAAGACAAATTTAGAAACATTTTTATCCTGAAAATGGCTAATTTCCTCTAGAAATTTTTTCTTAATTAAATTAATTTTCATAATCGAATGTATCATATATTATGTTTATACGCGCGATTATTACAAATAAAAATAACTTGCAAATAAATAACTCACTGTTTATACGCAACTCTCACAAGGATTTATATTTCCTTATTTGTTGTGCCATGTGGGAAAAAACAAACTATTATCATCGAAAATTCTATTAACGTAAAAGGAAGTGGCAATGCTGTACGTTTTATTTGAAATTAGCTTCATTAAACACGATTATTTTTCGAAAGTTAGTAACTTGCAAATATAGTACTAACTCACTGTTTATACAGCTAAATGTTCATATCGCACTATTTTTTATAGCGAGTATATGGTGCGTATAAACGTAATAATAGTGTCCATGTACAAAAAATTTGTTTTAAAAGCTTCATAATGTCCACGGACATTATGATACTATTTTGCTTGCATGGACATATTATCATTTTGGGCAAAATCAAATAAATTTTTAACTTAAATAAATTCGAAATTTAAATCAATTTTTTTTTTTTTTCTGTGTATGATGCTAATAACTAAATAATGAAAAAATATAGCTTTCGCAACATGGAATTTCTTACTTAACATATGCCGTTATTAGCCCATACAGAACATGACTGTAACTGAATAAAAATATAATGATGTTGCATTCCCATTAATTTTTCAATTTAACGGTTTATCCTAAACTTTTAAAACGCAAACACTACTATCACAATGGGTTAATGTACAACGAAATAAATTACTGCGCATGTAACTTCACCATGTGCCGTTATGCCGTTATTTTTTGCCTATTTGTAAAATTCCACTAGAAACGCAAAAACTTACAATAAACAAAACATGAGTGGATTTAATGCTGGTTAAAGAAAGTTTGTTTACAATGCTCCTTGAACAACAACCCCTAATGTGTCTGAAATGCAAAACATATTATTTTTTCCGCCGTTTTGTTTTTATACGCAAATTCGTTGTTAGCTGAATTTTAAGAGATTTAAGAGAGTTGTAAATGCTTGAATCAAATAAGAAACTTAAAATAAAAACGAGATAAAAAAAGCTTAAAGAGTGGATTGAAAATAATTATTAGCAATTGAAATCAGTGCTTCGTGAAGCTTATGACGTTGAACAACTTGTGCGAGGAAAGCGGTTATAATTATAACGTTTTGTTATTTTCTACAAAAACAAACATTGATGGGGGGTTGGTAGTGAAGGTGGTTGTTGCCTCAAGGAAACAATAGTAAATTTAAGCAAATCTAAGGAAGCAAAAAACTAAACCGCAATATAAACACATAAATATTAAAGTTATAAATATAAAACAATCTATTTAATTTGCGTGTGTCATTTGTTGTGTTTAATTGTAACAATTTCATAATGGCCGATTCCGGAGGTAGGCAATATCAAAAATTACCTCCCGGTTGGGATTGCAAATATGACCAGACGACCGGAAATTGGTAAGTGGACATTCAATGCTATTTTCTTGTATTCAAGTTTTCAAGATGGCGGACATTGAAGTACAAAATTAGTGTACTTGAGTGTGTGATTTTTTATGTATGTATGTACCGTATTAAATTGTTGAATTGTTTTGAATTAAATTTAAATGTAACAATTGCATACTTTAAGGCAAATGTTTAAATATGGATAATATGGCGTTACATTATGTGATTTAACCTTAAAAATTAGGTCGTTGCAAAAATCGTACAAACATACGAGTACTTGTCTCCTTGATACTTAAAGGTTTCAAGTGGATTTTGTAATTTTTTTATCTTCTTCACCAGAGCTCAATGTAAATATGTATACATGTTTGTGTGTTATTTGTTTGTTTTTTATTTATGTGTGTTTATATGTATATGTATAAGATTTTTATATGTTAATTTAAAATAATGTAAAAATATCATAAATTTGAAAACAAACAAGGACGACTGACATTGGAGTGGAAAAAAGGAGTACACACGTATGAGCAAGTACTTGAAAAGACTACTTAGTACAATTAATTTTTTTAATTGTTGAATACACTTCCCTATTTATGAAATTTTTAATTGTAAAATGCTTTTTTCTTAGGATAAAATTTATTAAAGTTCTGTAGAACAAACTTTCTAAACTAAACAATTTTTAATAAACATTTGAAAATGTTATTATAAATTGTTATGACTATAAATGAAGCCATAGAAATTTAATTAGAATTATGGAGGGTGATAACTAATATGATGGACATAATTAAATTTCAGTTATTAATGAAACAGAACAACAAACAATCTTGTTTGCTACATAAAATTTTTCAGTCACTTTAGTTATAAATTGCTTTGGGGTTCTAAGGTCACATCTCAAAAACAAATTGTCGGATTTGTTTTAATCAAATACCGAACAATTATAATTTTAATTATTTATGTGATAGTGTATAAAAAATTATATTAACAAATTAAAAATTTAAAAAACAAAATGCTTATTTTTTATACAGTAATGTCAACATTAGCAAAAATATTGTAAGTAAAATATTCAAAATATTTTTTCATTCTCGTTTCAAATTTGGCCTTAAGTCGTTGGCGTTACGTGTGACATAAGACGGACTATTTGTGTATAAAGTGCCCGCTCATTTACAAAAGGAATATGAAGAAAAATAAATAAAAGCGATGTGAAATTCAATATACGAATACAACAACAATTTTACAGTTTCATAATACAAACGAACATGCAAAAAGTTATAAAATAATCATCTAGGACTACGAGGTCATTTTGTAATTACACTATGGGTGCAAACATTAAAATAATACCAATAATTTTTAATGGGGAATAATGAGTCAATAATGGTGGTATGTAATGCACTAAATATTTAAATCACAGGCAGGGAAACCAAAATGTTCTATTGCATGTTCTTTCCTGGATGTTGAATGAAGCAATTGATGAAATAGTTGTTCGTTTCATAACAAATAAATCATTTTGGCATAGATTAGATAAGTGCATATTTTTACATTTGGCAATTTTTATTACATATTTATAGCATACGAACGTAGTACAGCGCGCTTCGCTACCTATAATCAGGCATTATGAAAAATGTATTTACTAACGTTTAACATTTTTAAAAAATAAGCCCATAACGACCATCGCCACTGGTACTATATGTGTGCAAAATTTCGTGAAAATCGGTGTAGCCGTTTAAGATTAAAAAAAAAAAGTTGGCGTGAAATGAGGGCGTAAAATCCAATCCTATAAAACCTACAACCGCTACCAGTACTGGTTCTATCTGTATGTCAAATTGCAGCCGTTAAAGATTTTTAAAAAAGTAGGCGTGAAATGTGGGCGTAACAATCAATCGATATTTTTCATTCCGACACTGGTTCTATGTGTGTGTCAAATTTCTTGAAATTGGTGTAGCCGTTTAAGAATTTTAAAAAAGTGGGCTTGAAATGTAGCGGAACATCCATTCAAAATCTTATATAGTCTATAAATATCGCCGGCACTGGTACTACCTCAAATTTCTTAAAAATCAGTGCAGCTGTTTAAAATTAAAAAAGTGGGCGTGCCGATGATATGTGAGCGTAACGTCCAATCGAGACAACCGGTACTGGCATTATCTGTGTGTCAAATTTCGTGAAAATCGTTTTAGCAGTTTAGACGTGATTATCGCACAAACAAACAAAAAAACCTACACCTCATTTTAACATATACTAGCTAATATCCGTTGAGCTTCAACATCCCCCGATAGATAGATGTTACCCGTGCAAAATTTGAAAATTCAAGCTTTAATAGTTTCCCAGAAATGTTTTTGTCCCTCCCATAAGCATTACCCCCATAATCCGCTAATTTATTGGACAAATGTTTTCAAGGATGTCAAAATTCTTTGTGCAAAATTTGAGAATTCCAACTTCAATAGTTTCCCTGATATACGAATTTTTGCATTTAATTCACATGGGAGGTACCATGCCCCCAGCTTCTAGTCCGCTCATATTATTCTTAAATATTAATATTGTTACCAAATTGGCACTTAGAACTCTAACTGTTATATTTTCTCACATATGATAATATAATATTTTCTTTGTATGGGAGGTGCCACGCCCACTATTGCTAGTGTACCAATTGTGAAGTAAAGCTAATGCTAGTCGTACAAAATTTGAGCTCTCTTACTTTTATAGTTTAGTTTCCCCGATATAAAATTTTTGGTATTAACTTTATATGAGAGATGACACGCCCACTATTTATTTTCCGCCCATTTTTACACAAAATGTTCACATTAACACTTAAGTTTTTGTACAAAATTTGGGAAATGTAACTGTTATAGTTTCCTAAATTTACGGCATTTGGTATTGGCAAACAATTAGGCATTGGATGTGCCACACCCCCAATTTTATTATTTTTCCAGAATGTTCATATAGGTTCAAAGTTGATCGTGCAGAATTTGAGAACTCTAGCATTAACAATTTCCGAGATATACTACTTTTAATAATTATTTAGTAAGTGGGCGTCGCCCACATAGAATTTCAAAATAAAAAGTATCCTATTTTTCTTTCCAGGCATATTAAAACTCACTGTAAAAAATTCAAGAAAATCGGTTTATTTTTATATAAATAGAAGATATACTACAGATCATAGAAAAATATAATTTTTATTATTCTAACCACTACTTATAAACTTGTAGACCTTTTTTGGAAAACCCTTTCATTTGAGATTTAATAGTTGTTTCAGCTACTTCTTTGAAACAGTCTACCCATCACCTTTTAAAATCTTCGATATTTTGGGACATCTCCTTGGACCTGTTCAATTATTTTCTCTCAATATCTAATACCAGTAGCTCCGGATAATTTAGAGAAATGACCTCTCTTAATTCAAATACTATGTTAATATTTTGGTCCCACTCCTGGGCATTCTTAGGTAGTAACATGATGCCAAATTATACCAAAAATATATAGACCCATTGTGCTCTTCACAAGTCAGGAATTCTTTACGAAATTTAGACAGCTTTTCGTTTTAATCAAGAAGTTGAAAAAATTTGTCATTACATACGGTTTGTAGTGCATTTTACAACATGAGAATTTGTGTATGAAATATGATTTTAATTTCCGTGCCCTATTCTTGGCTTCTAAATTTTTTACAGCGTTTTTGTGTTCAACTCCGCATTAGCATTAACTTTTTGTAAGAAATAGTCTTAATGCTGAGCTAACAAGGTGATTTTCTACCAGATGTGTTTGAAATTCTTTTAAATATGCTCTCAATTCTTTGGTCTTCAAAATACGTACATCTTTCAAATCAATATGATTGTCATTAAAAACTATAATTGACATATATTTCAAAGAAAAATACATAAAAAAAGTTTAAATATAGCTTCAGAAAAAAGTTAACGCGTGTTAAGATTTTTTCGATCGCGTTACTTAGAAAAAATAATAAGGGTTTTCATTTAACCGGATAAATTTACACAATTCGTAAATTTCTTCGTTTTACTCATATCTTGTATGAATACCTCTTGTAAATTATTTGATATTCTTTATTAATCTTGCAGAAATGATATAAGTTTTCAATTTTATTATTTTTGTTTTGCCTTTTTGAAGAATAATTTATTTATATTTTACAAGCAACAAACGCAACGAAAAAAAATTAAATTTTCTTTATAAAAAGTATATAGCAAATATTTCCTTATATGATGTAGTACTTTACAAATAACAGGTTTTTTTGAACCTTTAGTATAGATTCGAATTCAATACCACATCTTTAGTAATAACTTATTATAGCTCACTTGAAAAACGATTTACTATTTAATAATCACAGTAATACAATAATTACAACAAAATATTCTGCTACAAATAATAAATCTTCATCCCATTTCAGTTACTATATCAATTATATAACTAAGGCAATGCAACTTGAGGATCCACGTTCACGTTACCGTCCTTTGCAAAATGAACGTTGCTCAAATGAATCGATAGCCATGCATGTAAGTATTACAATTGTAATATCAAGGATTTCTTATAAAAAATTTCAAATAAATTGCAGTCTTTTCATGGTCCTGGAGGTTCACCATATCATGTCTATCCAACAAATAATATGCCAGCAATACGGGCCTTCCAAACACCCAATTCTAGTCTTCATCATATGTCTACCAGTCCACTATTGACATCTTCCAGAACACAATTAATTAATGTAAGATTTTTTTATGTTTAACAATTATTCTAGAGATTTATATTTTCAAAATTAATTTGTTTTATATTTTTAGGATATGTCTCCATTACCCGCACCTAAGACTCAATATGCTCAAGCTCCACATACTGTTAATATGTCAAGACGTTCAACCATACAGGAAACATCATTCACAAATCAAATTGATACAAATGCGGTGGTAAATAAAATACAAAATATGTTTCCAACAGCCAGTGAAAATCATATACGATTACTTTTGAAAAAGTAAGTACATAATCCCCTAATAAGAATACAAACAAAAGTTACACTAGCCGATTCGCTAAATGACACTCAGGTGTTTTTATTATCCTTTGATATAAACTTTATTTGGCATATGGAAGGACATCTAAACGTATGGAACACCCGTGTAAAGAGAAATAATCTTTATGAAATCTGTTATGCAATTTTCCATCACTGCAGAGCACAGACTAAATTTTCTCCTTACACCACTCTTTAATTGTTTGTATCATTGAAGTGCACCTGATAAATCTGATAATATTTGTCAGTAGTATGGATTGGTTTCTGCGTAAACAAACGCAAAAATAATATTCGTCCATAGTAAAATGATCGGTTAGTGTAACTTTTTGTTATATTTTCATTATTAATGGATTTAATGAATTCAAATTTAGAAACA
Source organism: Phormia regina (assembly GCA_001735545.1). Lineage (NCBI taxonomy): Eukaryota > Metazoa > Arthropoda > Insecta > Diptera > Calliphoridae > Phormia > Phormia regina. Next base: position 17,154 of record MINK01188012.1, read on the forward strand.
AATTTAGCACTTTATAGATTAAAATCATGAACTAACATTTTTATTAACAATTAAAACAACCTTACAACTACTAACTTTTATTTGCACGCTTTTTACATGCCTTCTCACTATTGTAACTCTTGTCGGATAAAAATATACTCACCTGCTGCACTGCTATGTAGGTATTATAATCGCGAAGCTGTTGTAATCAGTGCTTTACAAGTCGAAAAACATCCAGTCACAATGCCAGGACCTTATGTTACACCACCAGCTCAGCGACACTTGTTCCATAGCAACTCGGCTATTCATATGACACCACCAGCACGTCGTTTTGATACTGGTTCACATTTACGTGGCCTAGAATATGCAAATAATTATTCACGTACCGCTAGTCCAGTACCACCTGGACGTCTTGGTAGTGTCATTAGTATAAATTGTGGTGGTAGTGGTGGTGGTCACGGTATTATGGGTCATATGGCTGTACCACCATATCATGCATCACCACGTTTTGGTGATCAATTGCGTAGCTCACCTAAACCACATTCATCACCAAAAATGAAATTGAGGTTTGCAATAAGAATTTGTTTGTTTTAGTGTTTGTTCTTTTTCCTTTTTATAGTATTATTTTTAATTTTTATTCCTTTTTCTAAAATTTTCGTTTACGTTTTCGTTATTTTATTATTTTCTGTAAATTACCCACTAGCGGCGGTTTTATAGAGTTCTGTAAACAACTCCGATGGATTTTTTTATCAACCCTTTTTTTACCAGGGACCGTAACTGTCATAACTTTTCTTAAAAGTCATATAATAACAGTAAAGTCAGAAGTCAAAGGTGAAATCAAACGTTTGACGCTTGAGAACCCTTTGAAAATAAATTGAAAATAATAGCTTTATAAACAAAAAGCGGAAACTATTATCAAATTGATCATCATCAAATGAAATCCTCAGATATTTTTCAAACGTGGATTGTGACTAAATGTGGAAAATAAAAATAAATTATTTGATTTTAAATTTCATCTATTTCATTAATTATTTTATTTGTTAATTTATTAATTTGTAGCTTAGAGTATTTGTTTGTATAAACAATACTTTAATATGTAATTTGTAAATAGTTTTGTTTAAAAGAATTAAACATTAAAGAATTACTTATTTACAAAAACCGCAAATTTTAGATAATTTTTTAAGGAAAATTATTTCAATTTTTTTTCAAAATATCGGCGACTTAAATATCGTGTAAATATTTATTTATTTTTCACATTAAAAATTTAATTTAAATTATTCTTATACCACATTTACATATACGCATGAAATCTTGATTGAATTGAATTTTTTATTTTAATTTCAATTATAAATTATTTGTTTACAATCAAAAGTCATTTTTATTTAGTACACTGTTGTATTTTACTACCACACTTAAAGAANTTTATTAAATTGTAGCTTAGAGATTTGTTTGTATAAACATTTTTAATATGTAATTATGTAAATAAGAAAAGCACCACAAAGTCCTGCTGTATGGATTCTCGATTCCTAGGACCACATAAAACCACTAATTTCATGTTTTTAGGTTTCATGAATTTAGAACATTCACATAAAGTAACCACTCAAATAACAAAGTACCACGCCATTAACTAAGGAACGTACATATCCTACCAATTTCACTGTTCATATTAAGGATACTAATTTTATATTATTCCGCCTTTACCTTTTCGGTACTTTTAATTCACTCTGCGATGTATCAAAAATTGGTATTGCCAATAGATTTCTAAATTGTATTTCAATAAATATAAAAATTCTTTTAATGAAAACAGTAACCAAAATAGGTTACGCATTTACCCTCCTTAAACGTTTGAATTTCTTAAAAGTGCGGAATTGTATTCCTCATTTTTTGAATAAGTTAGAGTTTCAAAGATACATATGGTGCCAAAAAAGTACCAAAATACAGTTTTTACCCGTTATCTCCCTAAAACGGCTAATTTTCAAAAAGTATCAGACACCTGTCCAATTATTTTTTTTTTTAATAAATAACGATAACTATTCAACTTTTTGTATATCATTATTAGTTTGCCGATTTTTCCCGTTTTTACAATTTTTTACCCCTAAACATTCGAATTTCCAAAAATCCCGTCTTAGTGAAACTATATGGAGGGAGACCTACCCACGTTCCAAATTTTGTCTCTCTAGCTTTAGCCGTTTTGGCTGTGGGATTATGAATCAGTCAGTCAGTAACGTTACTCTTTTATATATATATATAGATATATGAAAAAAAAAATGGACCTAGGATTTACAAAATTTAGGCACTTAAAAACGCAAACGAAAATAACTCAAAAAATAGTTATAAGATAAGATGTAACCCTATCTTTATCAGGGCCATAAAGTAGGATTAGAAGTAAAAACTATTATAAATTTCTAATGTTAGAGAGGCTCTGTGAGGTTTGTTGGATCTCCATTTGAAACTTAAATTTTGAGTTCCTTAGCTCATCCTCTGACACAGAGGCTCTGTGAGGTCTGTTGGATCTCCATCTTAAACTTAATTTTGTACACTCCTTTGCTACCCCTATACCAAATTTCTTGTTTATCCAATGAGTCAATCAGAAGTTACAGATTTATTAAAAAAAATAAAATAAAATAAATCTAAATTTCAGTTTTTTTTTTTTTTTTTAAATCACAAAATTTTAAAAATTTTAAAATTAAAATTTTTATATCTTTTGATCATAGAGATATATTTGTTGCAAATAAAACAAAACATATTTTACTAAAATCATTAATAAATTAATGCCCAACCAGTGAACAAAAATTAATCGTATCGCAATCGGCTATTTCAACCCGTCTTATGCAAACGTGTGTACGTAGCCATTGACAAAAAAAACTCTAAGTAGCCTATCGCAGAAATCTATTGAAATAAGATTTTTACGTAGCTACGTGACTTTTTGACAACCCTGTACTTTATTTTTCTTTCAAAATAACCAAAGAACAGGGTTGTTTACACAATGAATGTTCAAAAACATATGATAGGTTTACTTTTATTGACTAGTTGCTCAAAATGTTTCACGCTACTTTTCTTCATTCTACGTTGCGTTGAAAAGTTGACTGGTTGGCCCTTAAGACACACTAAGTTCAGCGCCATATTTGTTTAAATTTTTCATTTCCTCTTCTCTCGTTCTCTTTGTTAATTGTCAGTGTTGCCAGAAAAAAAGTTTTCTATAGATTTTTCTATAAAAAGAATTCATTGACATTTTTTTATAAAAGAAAATTTATCGACATTTTTTATTAAAGAAAATTTATCGAAATTTTCTATATAAAAGAAAATTTATCGAAATTTTCTATATAAAAGAAAATTTATCGAAATT
>MINK01188013.1:13415-25745 GCA_001735545.1 Phormia regina
CGTGTTATATGGTTACCGATTTTCCCGTTTTTACGTCTTAGTGGATCAATATGGAGGGAGACCTACCCACGTTCCAAATTTCATCTCTCTAGCTTCAGCCGTTTGGGCTGTGGAATGATGAATCAGTCAGTCACTCAGTAACGTTACTCTTTTATATATATAGAAAATTTGCTAGACATTTTTCTTTCTCCAGAGCTTTTGGAAGCTCCCAGAAAATGCAAACTGTGCGATTTAAAGCTATTTGTTAGTCAAACTATCAAATAAATAGCTTAAACGTCTATGGTGAAAATCACCTTTAACTTACATCTACATAATAACCTGTTGTTGCTACCAGTGTTGTTTTGGCTTTAATGTAATAAACTTTTTTTTTTTCACTAGTTTTTTGTTTTGCATATTTTTAATTTCTTTTTTTTCTTATTATATTATTTATAAATAATTTTGTTGTTATTTTTATCGGCATAAAATTTGTTACAAATACAGTTTGTATATTGCGTTACGTTTCAGTTAAATTCTTTAAGACGTTTTGACGCGGCGCTGGTCATTGGTTGGTTTCATTTTGGACTCATAAGTGTCGTTGACAAGTTCATCAATCACTCTTGACCTGATTTAATGTCATAGTGACATAAAAGTTTGTAGTTTTTTGTTTTTAGTTTTACTAACAAACTAAGTTATTCAAATAAATACTTATAATAATTGCAAAGAATAAAAAATAAAAAAAAGAAATAAATAAAACTTATAAGAGAAAAAAAGGTATAATTTATAAAGAAAACAAACTTAAAAAAGGTGGGCTTTTAAGAGTCATAATTATAAGGTTATTGAGACCAAGTGTTTTACGGGAAGCTATGGATTTTTTTTGTTAAATTATAACGTTGTAATTGTCTAGTTAAATATAAATTTTATTTTATAATTGTTGTATAAATAAAAAACAAGGTTAATTTAAAAGGTTAAAAGTAGTGGATTTATTTTAGTTAAGCATTGAAATTACTAAATGAAAATCATATTTGACACAAATATTACTTACTTACTTACTTACTTACTTNCTTACTTACTTACTTACTTCTTANTTANTTANTTANTTATTTATTTATTTANTTACTTATTTANTTATTTANTTATTACTTACTTACTTACATACTTACTTACTTATACTTACTTACTTACTTACTTATACTTACTTACTTACTTACTTACTTTACTTACTTACNTACCAAATTACTTCCTTACTTACTTACTTATTACTTACTTACTTATTTACTCTTTTACTTACTTACTTACTTACTTACCTTACTTACTTACTACTCTTACTTACTTACTTACTTACTTACTTACTTACTTACTTACTTACTTACTTACTTACTAACTTACTTACTTACTTACTTACTTACTTACTTACTTACTTACTTACTTACTTACCTAATTACTTACTTACTTAATTTCTTACTTACTTACTTACTTACTTACTTCCTTACTTACTTACTTTCTTACTTACTTACTTACTTACTTACTTACTTACTTACTTATTACTTACTTACTTACTTACTTACTTACTTACTTACTTACTTACTTACTGACTTACTTACTTACTTACTTACTTACTTACTTACTTACTTACTTACTTACTTANTTACTTACTTNCTTACTCTTACTTACTTACTTACTTATACTTACTTACTTACTTACTTACTTACTTTTACTTACTTACTTACTTATTACTTACTTACTTACTTACTTACTTACTTACTTACTTACTTACTTACTTACTACTATTTATTTATTTATATATTTATTTATTTATTTATTTATTTATTTATTTATTAATTAATTTAATAGTTATTTATTTATAGTTATTATTTAATTTATTTTATATATTTATTTATTTATTAATTATTTAATTATTTATTTATAACAATTCAATATTGAGCCGGTATCAACTTGAAGCTGTTGTGAAGTATGAACATATGAAACCCTAAACAACACCACTTATCTTATAATCCAGAGCTCTGTTAAGGCGTTAACATAGTTCTGTTAAAATTGGGTGTATGACTTTAAAAAGGATTTTTTGGCCACATTTTCCTGACCAAATGAACTAAAAAATTTTAGGTCGTAAGGGTCTGGGAAAGTCCAAAGTACACATCCCAGAAAATTAAAAAAATCAAAAATTTTCTGTTAACTTAAAATTTTATAGCGAAAAAAAAAAAAAAACAATAAGCATTCAGGATACATATCCTTTATAGGAAAACAGGACAACATGTGTGGATGAAAGTATATGGAATTTATAGCCAAGGTAGACATCTATTATAATCAATAGTTAGAATATTTAACAGAGCGTGTTTTGATAAAAAATTTGAAATTTAAAAAAAATTTAAATTTCATATTTTTTTATAGGACTTTTCAGGGTTTCAGGAAAAAGGGACATCATGGGCGGATGAAAGTTGGTAGAATTTATAGCAAATGTGAGCATCTATCATAATCAATAGTCAGAATATTTAACAGAGCGTGTATTTAAAATTCATCTTCACACACATATCAACTTGATGCCAGTTATTAAGAATTTTCGTTAGCATTTTGAAGACTCTAAAATAATACCATTCAGTGTCACTATTGACACTGAATGGTCTTATTTTAAACACGTGTATGGTAGATGTTTGCTGTTAAAGCTCTATAATTATTGGACGCTTTATAAATTGCATTGCAAAAGATTAATATTATTTTTTTCTTTATTTATTTTAAGTTTTTAAATTAATTGAAAAATAAAAATTAATTCAGTTATAACAATATATGTATGTATGTATTTATTTCAACACCTTGATAATGATTGATAAGTGTTCAAAATACACTAACATCTGCTTTACTCATCAATACTTTTTTATAATATTTTTCAATTACTTGCAAAGAAGCGGAAGTTAATACTTTAAACGCATTTTATATTTAATAATTTATTAGTATTTATAGCTATAAACTATCCGGTATATTTATTATTAAAAACATTTTTAGATTCATCGGAATGTTTTATACCTTAAAGTGGTTACTGGTGTGATGTACATTTCATTTAAAATAATAGAAGAAAAATGTAACATGAGGTAGATTTTTATTTAATAGTTTAGAAACGTTTAAAGACAATAAAGAAAAGTGTTTTAAGTTCTAGTTATAGTTTCTATAGTTGTAGATTATTTGTAGAAAATGTTGCATTAAATTGAAATCTTTTTACTTAAAGTTTTATGCTTAATTTTAAACATATTTTTCTTGTCAAGTTTTAATTTGGCTGTTGTAGAAAATGGTCTATAATTCCGCCATTCATTTAGGCCTCCGCAGGCTAAAATTTAAAAACTTATGGAGTCCTATTAGTGCTCTGTAAGCTTCAGGTGAATTAATTGTATCACTTAACTTACTAGACTCTTGGTGGATAAGACTTTATTGGACCACAAGAAGACCTTGTTCCTATTTTGATTTAGTAAGGAATGGCTTATGAATATGATTGATACTGTATGTTCATTAGGTGATTGGTATTTGATTATAATGACTACTTTAAGAGTTGTCATGATAGAGAGGAAGTGAATTCGTTAACTCATCTTCTATGTGATTGAACTTCTCTAGTAAACTACAGGAAATAAAGAATATAAGAAAGGCAGTGTGTTCTTGGTAGTCTTCGCTATATACATCTTAGGGAACTAACTAATATAGCTCTATGCTAAAATGATTTGTTTATTATGATATCGAAATAGTTTACGTGGTAAATCTGCTTCTGCTTGTGCTTTTCTTCTTGTTTTCTAATAGACTTTCCTTTCTTATTAATCTTTCTATGTTTTTTCTTGAATTTCACTATTTTACAAACTTTTCATATACTATAAAGGGAACTCTGAAACCAAGTGTGCAGGGAAGTTTATCTAAGAGACATTTGTTAATCTAAAATCCTGTTTAAATTAACCTTTGCTTCATTTGGAACAAGTTAACGGTAAAATATTAAATTCACGTCAAACTATTCATACGCTACACCGTCATAGGTAGTTGTGCACAAAGTACAGTTCGCAAATTTAAAGATAATTCAATGAAATTTGATATGTGGGACTTTTATGTTAGAAGAAAGAAGCCTATTGATATGAGTTCTATAGAAGTATCATTATTTGAACCGAATTTTATGGTCCACAATGATCATAGCTCCCATATAACCCCCTTCTCAGGAAATCCCAAGTTAATACTAACGAATGTTATTCGAATGAGATTCGACACAAATACAAATTTTATTAGTATAAATGACAGTGAATAATTTTATGAAGATCAGTACATAACTGACCATATATAAGACCCAATTGCGGGAATCACTTAAAAATTCAGCAATTCATGTGAATCTGTTTTAGCATGTGAAATTACATCTAGGAGCTCGAAAGATTTTTTGTCGACCAGTGTAATTGGATTTTATTTTTGCTCATATAGCACCCCCATGAATATTCCTCATTTTCAAAGTTAAATTTTTCAGATATAAAATAAATTCTGATTATAAATTATAAAGTTCTGAAATCCTTGAAACAGTAGCTTTCGAGGACATAAGGATTTATCTGTGCAAAATTTTTAATTTTACCCGATTTTCCCAATTTTCTGTATATGAAAATTCCTCATTTTTAAAGTTAAATTTCTTAGATCTGAAATAAATTCTGATTATAAATTATAAAGTTCTGAAATCCTAACTTACAAGAACATTAGGTCTAATCCTCTCATAATTTTTAATTTTACCGGATTTTTCCGATTTTCTATATAGCAACCCTATGAATATTACCCATTTTTAAAGTTAAATTTCTTAGATCTGAAATAAATTCTGAATATAAACTATATAGTTCTGAAATTCTTGAAACCATAACTTACGAGCGCATTAGGTCTAATCCTCGCATAATTTTTAATTTTACCGGATTTTTCCGATTTTCTATATAGCATCCCTATAAAAATTCCCCATTTTTAAAGTTAAATTTCTTAGATGTGAAGTAAATTCTGAATATAAACTATATAGTTCTGAAATCCTTGAAACCATAACTTACAAGAACATTAGGTCTAATCCTCGTAAAATTTTTAATACTAAACGATTTTTCCAATTTTCTATACAGCATTCCTATGAATATTTCCCTGTTTTCAAGTTAAATTTCTTAGATCTGAAATAAATTCTGAATATTAACTATATAGTTCTGAAATCCTTCAATCCATGGCTTTTAAGTACATATGGACTTATCTGTGGACAATTTTTATTTTTACCCGATTTTTCAAATTTTGTTTACTTAACTATTAACAAAATATAGCAGTACATATTTTATGTTCAAATTTCTTGTAATAGTATTTGTTTATTAAATATAATATTTATATATGTATATGTATATAGTGAATCTGAACCCTCGGTTGTATATTTTTTTTAAATTCATGTCAATTTTTGGAGAATAACTTGATTCTGTTAACTTTAACAGAAAATGTTAAAAACGGAGCTATTTCACGAAGCTAATAAATCCGACTTTTGCCCGTTTTGACTTGGAATCACCCCATACTTTGAGTTATGCAATAAATGCTGATATAATTTTAATTGATAGAGCACAATAATGTCAAGTATTTACTTTACGTGTAGAAGAATAAATAAAACAGTCAAAATAAGTAACAAATTATTTAGTTACTTAAATTTACATGATTTTTTAAGTGGTAAAATTGTTTTTAAAAATAATATATTTTTTTGTTAATTGTTAACTGATTAGAAAACAAATACAAAAGAATTCCTCAAGAACTGAATATATAGATGATTACAACCCACACCAAGGTACACTTATAAAATTCTGTTAAATTTAATTGCTGCTGTTGATAAATGCTATCATTTTAGACTATCTGAAATTACACGTTTTTTTAATTAGAATTTATCTCTTTCCCTAGATATATAATTGCCAATATTTAGTGTTATTTCATATAGAAAGAACGATGACACAAGTCTTGCATTTTTTGCAAAACTTTCATTAACTAAAGTAAAGACATTTTTTTTTTTCTAGTTTTATCTTAATTAATTTAACGACAATTTTTGCCATAACTCGTGTTAGTAAAACACTCAAATATTATTCAAATATTTACTTAATTGTCTTGAGTGAAAAAGAAATACACTTGAAATAAAAATATTTAAGTGTTTTTGGAAGAAGAGAAAAAAAATAGGTCATTGGTTGTAAATTTGTATATAAAATTAAAAAAAAAAGAAATATTTTCAATTAATGAATATTTTTGCTATTTCATCATAAATAAATATGGGTAAATATTTAATTTTTTTTATAGACAAGACAAACACTTTTTTTGCTTCAAAGTGAGCAAAGTTTTTTAGTAATAGCCAATACAAATGTAGTTGAGGCTACTACAAAAAAAGAAAAAAAAATTAATTTAATTTACTTCTTTATTTTGTTTTTTCTTATTATTTATCTTTTTTTTCATATCTATTGTGGTGAATTGAGGAAGATAACTAAGTATTTCGTAAATAAACTTTCCCATTTGTTTGTTATTTTTGATAACTAAGTATTTCATAAACTAACTTCCCCATTTGTTTTTTTATTTTTGTAATTATATCTAATTTTCGTAATGACCATTAAATGGCCAAAACAATGAGAAGTTAAAACTCATTAGTTTTGTTTGAAAAAAAAAAAACGATTTTTCTCTTCTTACTATCATCTCTGTGGAGAAAAAAGTTTTGATATTTCCAAAACAAAAATTATAGGAAATACTAAATAATTTGTATAGAAAAACTAAAACAACAAAATTATTTATAATCCTTTTTGTTAAAAAAAAAAAGAAAAACAAAAACTTTTTTTATTATATTTATTATATTCACAAATTATTGATTTCTCTAGGGTGAAAATTTTTTCTCTAAATGTTAAAAAAAATTTAAGTTTTTTTTAAACAATATTATTTGCCAAAAAATATTGAAATTTATTTTGTTTTACCTCCTTTAAGTATGCAATTATTTTAAGTGCTATATAACATCCCTAAAGTGTATGCAATACAACAAAATTTATTCAAGGTTTTTTTTTATTTTTTTTTTCTGAAGTAATATAAACAACAACGTAAAAGAGTAAACAATATAATTTTTTTATGGAATTATTCATCTTAATAAATCATTTAGAAAAATCAATATTTTGAAAATTGTTTGTATAGAAAATTTTTTATTGAATAGAGTACCTGAAAGTATGCAAATATTATTGGAAGAAAAGTGCAGCTAAAGGAAAAACAATTAAAGTTTTTGAAAATAATGTATTATCTATGATTATCTTAAAACCTTTTACAAATATTTCTCTTTCTTAAGATTTTTTTTGTTAAATAACAACATTTTTATTAAATAATTTTTCCAGTAATTTATTTTTTCTTTTTTAAAAATTTACAAAATAGCGCCTAAAATTAGGCAAAAAAAGAAAATAGAAAAACATTTAATTTTGAATCTTTGACTCTTTTATAGGGATGCAACATTGTACTTAAAAACATCGATGCTTCTATAAAAAAACATAGTAATAGAAACTATACATCGATGTTTTTCCGATGTCAATAGTTTTTTTTACATATAAATTAAATGAACTACAAGATTTATTTTTCAAAATTTTATTTGTTTCAATTACTATCCAATAACTTTGATATAGAATTAAGAAAAAGAAGTTTTGATAATCTTGTCCCCTATATCTTTCCTGAGTAGTGGTTGCTTAAGCTACCGAATACAAAGGCTTGCTTGACACAGACATTACAACGATTTGGAACGATATAGCATTGCAATCTTTGAGAGTTTTGGAAACAGAGATTTCATATCCTCCCAAATCACAATAGCGTCACTTTTTGTTGGTGTAACAGGAGATGACAGATACATCTGTACTTCCGTTTCACAAATAGTGTCTGTAACAGATTCAGATGATTTATTTCGATGTTGAGATCGATGTTTGTGAACGATGCATCGCTACTCTTTTGCATTCCTACTCTTTTAGCTTAATTAAAAATAACACCTAAATGTATGCTAATTTAAACAAGAGCGCAGCTTATATTCGACTATGCTATATCTTTTATATATATTTTATAAAATTTTCGCCTTAAAGTATGCTTTCATACTTTCACATTTATAAATCTACATTACATTACACATGTATGTGTGTAAATTTATATTATTTACCTTTTTAGCTTTAAATCCATAACTCTGATGTTTACGAACGAATTTGTTTGATTCCGAAAACCAAAATTGTTTAAACTTATTTATGACCGATATATACAAAAATAAAAAAATAAAATTTTCGTATTAACAAAAGCTTTTAAAAAAAAATCAAATATTCATTTTGACCGATATCTCAGTAATTACTTAACTGATTTGTTACATTTTTTTTGAGACAAAAATTTTGAATAAAACTTTCGAATCGTTTTTTTTTTTTACAAAAAAGAAGTGCTTAGCATTAACATAGGCTTCAGAAATTCGAAAACGGATTTAAAACCCGTTTCATATCTCCGCTCATTATAAAACGATCTAGAAAAGTACAACTATTTTGCTCGAACTTAAAGAAATTACAAAAAGAAAACAATTTTATAACAAACGAGAGAAAAAGATATAGTCGGTCAAGCCCGACCATATGATACCCTAAACCATTGTGTACATTATAATTAGGGAAGGAGTCTTTTATTAGACTTCGAGCCAAATGTGGACTGATATTCAAATTAAGTGTAAAATATAACATAAGAATACAGAATATTGCAACGATGCTTTCATTTATATGAATTTATTCACTTTTGGTTGATTCCGAAAGATGGCCTTATATGGGAGCGGAGCTATGGTAAATTACGGATCGATATTTGTAAAATTTTGTAGTATCATTTATGTTTATATAAAACTTATTTTTGTCGCATATTAACTTGATACTAACATTTTAATAGAATTTATGCCCGTTATAGTGATTTTCTGAAAAGGGGTTTATACGGTAGCTATGGTCAATTATGAACCGATCTTTCTGAAAATTGGCACACAGATTTAAGATTATATAAAACTTATATGTGTCAAATTTCATTAAAATATTGGTGTATTTAAGGTATTTATGATCGTTAAACATTTTTCCGGGATGACATTTGTATAGGGGCTAGGTAAAATAATGAACCGATCATAACCAATTTCAATATGCTTCGTCTCTGAACTATTAGAAACCAGTGTGCCAAATTTCATAAAGTTTTGTTCAAAATTGCGACCTGTAGTTTGATTACAAGGTTTACACGGACGGTCAGACGGACGGACATCGTTAAATCGACTCAGATTCTAAACCGATTGGTATAAATTAAGGTGCGTCTTAGACCAATATTTATGGGTGTTACAATTTCAGCACAAACACATAATACCCTCTCCACCTATCTTGGTGTAGGGTATAAATATTAAATTGAATTTAATTCTGGCTTTTAGAAAATAGTTCGTTAGAATAAAAAAAAGACAGGCTCTGAAACCGTTCCCTAACGCTCCTATAGCACTAGTTCTAAATAAGACAATTTCGAAGAAAAACCGTTAATTTAAAAACTAGTTTTAGAACAAAAATTCCATAGAATGAGTACTGCCAAGTCAACACTTATAGAAAAGTACTTTTAGAGGTAACAGCTTCAAACAAAAATCATTGATCGTAAAGCCAAAGTATAATAAGTACCTATTTTTCAATGGGACCTTTAAAATTTATACTTAATAAAGAAACTTTTAATTTTTATAAAAAATAATTTATTTTTTATATTTCTTAATTTTTATAAAAATTTATCAAATATGAAAAAAGCATAAAAATTGTATTGAAAACAGCACCTTAAGTTATTCAATAAATGTTGTGTAAAAAAGCACCTAAAAGTAGGCAAATATATAAAGAGAATACGACAAGAGGAAAATTAGGCAAAAAAATTTAAGTATATAAAATATTAATAATAATTAATAATAATAATTATAATAATAATATTTATAATAATAAAATTTTGCAAACGAAAATTTGTATCTAAAATAGCACCCTAAATTATGCAATAAATACAGTTAAAAAAAGCACCCAAAAGTAGGCTACTATATAAAGAATACACAAAAAAGGCTTTTTTAAAAATCTTAGCATTTCATTAAATGCTCTTGAAATCTCTTCGCAATATCTTTAAAAATGTCCCTTTCTGCTAAACTTTTTAGCAATTTTTTAACATAAATCCTTTATTTCTTTATGTTCTTAACAAAATTAGGACTAATTTATTTTTCTAGTCATTTGGAAAAAAAATCCTTTTATCACCATTAACTCTTAAGGTTTTATTTCCAAATAAAAATTAAAAAAAAAACCAACTCATAAACTTAACAAACATGAGTGATTGATTGATGGCATTTTTAACATTTTAATTTGGAAACCAAACAAAAAACCTTAACTTTACTCATTTGCCTACTATTCAACCTCAAAAGGCGCTCAAGTGCAAAGAAATGGAAAACTAATTATAAACGACATATTTTTAGCAAATAGAAAAAAATTAAAAAAAAAATGTCTTTCCAAAAAAAAGTAACAATTTTGCAATGAAGGCAAAAATACATCAACTAAAAAGTTCAAACATTGTTTGAGGCAAAAATATTCAGCCTACTTTAAGGGGTTAAAAAATATACAATAAAAAGTAGACAAAAGCTGGCAAATGTATATAGAGGTAAGCAAACATTATTACTTACTTACATTGTCAAATATATATAAAGCCTACTTTTAGGCTAACATTTTTTAACTATAGTAGGAGTTTAAAGACTAAAATACTTTTGGGCATATATTAGATTATAATACTAAAGCTTAATTTTAGGCATAAAATAAAATGCAAAGAAAAAATGAAAACATATGGTAAGATTTTTTTTCTGTTTAGCCATTCTCACACACACACACACACAAAAATCCCCCAAATGCTGACACTGCAGTAAAATTTGATACTAGATATAATTTATTAAAAAGAGTAGCAAAGAGAAATTATAATAAATTTAATTCAAATACTCGTAATTCCTTAACACACACACACACAACAACAACAATGAACAAACTAAATGTAATGGAAATTTAGAACAACAAAAAGATACATAAATAATTCTTTAATATAAATTCCTGACAGGCGTCATTATTTTTCTGACAGCAACCTGTTTGTCTGTCTGTGTGTGTGTGTATGTTTGAGTGGGTAGCAATATAATAAAAAATACTTAACAGACAAAAACTTTGTCTATGACTTGGGAAATAAATATATCCTAAAATAGATATTTTTTCCCAGTAAAGTAATTATATTTTTATATATTTTTTTCGTTTATTTTAAGTTGAGGTTTTAATAAGCAAAATGTCTCAGCAGGTTAGGTGTTCAGTTTTTAAAAAGAAGCATATTTTAAGGCTGAGAATAAGAGAGAAAAATGAAAGCATATATTAGGGCTAATATTATCAGATTGTATAAATATTTATTTGAATTATTTAGAATAAAAATAATGAATAAAAGAGATTTATTTTGGTCTCAAAATAAAATGAATAATTATTTCCAAGATTAAAATTTTTAGAATATAGACACTTTATAAATTCTAAAAAAAATATTTCTTAGTAATTTAATTACTTAATTTTTAGTACTTTCAATCTAAGATAAATAATAAGCAAAAGGTTGCTTTTTTATTTTGTGTATTTTATAAAGCATATATTAAGGCTGAGGATAAGTGAAAAGATTAAAGAATAATTTAAGGCTGTTAATATGAATCTCTATAAATAATTTTTTGAATTAGTTAAAAAACCCCAATTTATTTAAAAAATAATTATTCTGTCGTCAAAGTTTTATTAAGAAAAACCTTTATTAAAAATTTTTGAGACTTGAACTTTGAAAAAAATCTAAAACCTTACTATTTCTTTCCAAAATAAATACAAGTTTTAGTATCAGTATAATTTTTTTGTGTTTAATATTTGGCAAGGTTTTGCAGATATTAAAGCCTGTCTTGCGAATAAGAATAAAAAAACAAAAGCCTACTTTAAGGCTGCAAGGAGATTCTTTTGGTATTTTTTTTTTTCAAATTATTTTTATTAAACAAACAAATTTATTTACAGAAAAATAAATACTAATTTCTCAGATTCGAACTTTTGTAGTGATAATCATTTTTTTTTAATTTTAATTTTTGAGAATAAGGATTAGAAAAAAATAAAGTCTATTTTAAGGCTGTAAAAAAATTCTTTAAGATTTTTAAATTATTTATTTTTAATTATTTATGTTAAACAATCAAATTTATTTAAAGAAAATAAATACTAATTTCAGAGACTCAAAATTCTGCACAGAAAAAATTATTGCCGTCTCTTTTACAATTAACTCAGTTGTTTAATTTTGCATCAAAAT
>MINK01188014.1:8760-19054 GCA_001735545.1 Phormia regina
TGTAGTAGAATCCCATATTAAAATCCTCATATGAATATTTCAATAAATAAAAAAATGTACAAAAAATTGGTACGATTTTTATCCCTTAAACGTTTGAATTTCTAAAAAGTACCGGATTTGTATTTCTCATTTTTTGATAAGTTATGAATACGACATAAATTTTATCTGTATGTTCATTGGTTTCAAAGATACTTATGGTGTCAAAAATGCACCAAATACAGTTTTTACACGCTTTCTACCTAAAACGGCCGATTTTTAAAAAAGTACCAGATACCTGTCCAATTATTTTTTAAAAGAATAATGATTCAATTTTTTTGTATCATTATTAGATTGCGAGTTAAAAGGTTACAGATTTTTTCCCCTTTTTTGCCCCATAAACATTCGAATTTACAAAAATCCCGTCTCTGCGTTTCAGTATTTGCACAAACACATAATACATAAATAATAATTAAAATTTTATTTATTTTTAAAAATTTATAACACTTATGATCTCTGTTAAAAAGTAATTTACCCCCTTATTTCCTAAATCCCTTCACCACACTTTAAAAAAAAAATCCATACAAATTTTTGAAAAACAAAAGCAATTTATATGAAAAATTGTTTGAAGTGAGGGGAAGTGTTTTACAAAATAAGGCCCTTAATAAAGAATTGAAGATATATTTTATTAGTATTGTTTTTTTATATCTCTAATAAAATCAAACAAGTAGTTTTCGAGATATGCTCTAATATCTAGTGCAGCCTCCTTAATTTCACAAATCGCGACAACTAGAGTCAATTAAAAAAGTGAATTAGAGTCTTACGACTTATGAATACCGTACAGACTATTTTTTTTTCTTTTAAAAAGAAATGTACATATGTACATAGGTATATATGTATTAATATTTTGAAGTACAAAAAAAAGCTGTGTAAATAAAAAAATTATATAATAAATATTAACTGCGTGATTTTTAAATATTTTTATTAAATAAACTCTAATAAAACATGTGTCAAAATGTCTTACCATAACTTAGAATATTTAAATATTTATTTTAAAAACATTAAAATACTTATATAAATATTGTTCTATTTGCATTTTAAAGCGGAAATTACAGATATAAATTATAATATAAAACTTCTCAGGTTTATTAAATCAATTGCTGACAAAAATTAGCTATATAAAGCCCATAAAACTTTACAAAACTTATCAATTTTAATTGAAACGTTTTAGAGAAATTTTCAAAATGTTGTGCTTTAAATTGTTGACACTTTTTGCCATTGTCTTGTGCTTAATACCCGAACAATCACAAGTATCTGCAACTTTCTGGTTGAAAAAGTGTTTCTATAAACACTGTTCCAACTATGAAAATACTGTATATGCTTCTGATGGTAGCAATTGTTTGGTGTTCCGTAATTCCTGTCATGTGAAAAATGAAATCTGTAGACGTCGTCGTGAAAATAAACCACGTAATTAAAGGATTTTTTTTTATTTTAAATATTAATAATAAAATATTTTTATTAATAAAATATCTTATACAGAAATGTCACTTGTTACCAAAAATGTTTGCCAAGCTAATTGTGTTCAAGATTGTAGCGCTGAACCAAAAGCTCCTGTATGTGGTGAATATGCTGGTTTATATACACCTTTTGATAATGAATGTGAACTGTTGAAGGCAGCCTGTGTTAATGGTCAACGTAAGTTTAAATAATTATTAAATAAGGTCTTGTGAAATTTAAATTTATTTATTTTTCTTACAGCTATTATTAAAGTACGCAATAGTGCATGTCCTGCTCAGGGTTAAAAGATTTTTCTAAGTGTTCACTTGCAGCAATTTATAATGACTCAGTTCTGATGGGAGTGGTAAAGATTAAGTAAAAGTTTAATTATTATCTACTCCTATCTGTTATATAAACTTAGTAAAACTGCTGTGTGTAAAACCCTTTTAAGATCATTTCAGATTTTTTTTGATTTCAATAAATTTTTCAAAAATTTTAAATAAAAATGTGTTTTTTTTTTTAATTTAATTTAGGCAAATTTTCAACAGCAAAAATCATTCTATAGAAATATAAAAATTTTTGAAATCGGATTTGATTTGTAGAATTCACCATTTTTATAAACTTTTTCATATTCGTTAAAGTTAACTTTGATACCCTGGAGCTTATCTCTAATTTTTACAGAGTGACTTCAAGATAATTTTTCTCAATGCTTAGATCCTCCAACTTCTTTACATATCTCAATGTGATCCGAATAGTAGCTTAGGAGATATAGATTTTTTACCAATTATTTTGGTTTGTAGTTTTGAAAAAACCTTAAAGTTGATTCATGTATTTATACCAATCGGCTTAGTGTCTTTTTAACAATTTACATCCGTCTGTCCGTCCATATTTCAATTTTTCAAAAATAAGAAACATTGCCTAAAATTTGCAAGATATATTCTTATTTTTATTGTTCAGATAAAATCTTTATATATAATTATTTAATACCAATTTACTTGTAAAATTATGTAGAATAATATCTGCTGGAAATAAATTAAATCCAGTTAAATTTTTCCACACCATGGCCTGGAAAACTAAAATTTTTAATTTTAAATATATTTTTAAGAAATAATATTAATATTTGGACCTAAGCCCGGGTTTACACACAGCAATTTTTCTTGCCGCAATTCTGATTTAATAGGAGAGAGATGAGAAGAGAATACTAAACTTTTACATACTCTTTACCTCTCTCGTCCACAAAGTCAGAATTGCGTCAAGAAAAATTGCTGTGTGTGAACCCCGACTAAATAAAATTTTAGCCTGTAGAAGTATCCAAAATCAGGGAATTGCAACAACTCCCAATTTGTTTACGAAAATGCCCAAAATCTCATTCGGGAAAAAACATGTTTTAAAAATTAACTTTTTTCATTAAAATGATCACCCAGTCGTGACTCATTAAATATATTTTATGTGTTTAAACAACATATGTGGTTATATGGCCAATATATTTTTTTTGCTGATTTCGGCTTAGATAGTTATTTGAATTTTCGAAAACAAATCAAAAAACTTCTTAAAAATAAACAAAGTTTTTATAGGTCTTGGGGAAAAACAGTTGGCCAGAGCGCCTACGACATTGCTTTACCTCAATTTACGGTAAGATTTCTTTTGAAATTACTACAAAAATTATATAGTCTGAAAGCTATGAAATATTAACACTTTTTTGAAACATAACTCCAAAAATTTCAATTTTTATTTAAGTTTCATCTCTAGATTAATATAACTTTTTATTGATAGAGAATTTTATATGATTCTCACATTAAGAATTCAGCGATTATTTTTAAAATATATAGGGCCCAAAATTAAAACCCAAATTAAAAAACTATAAAAAACGAGTTCTAAAATTTTAGCAAAATTATATGTTTTTTTTTTACCTTTAAGTCATAAATGAATTCTTGGCGAAATAAAAAAACATAACCGAGGTGATCGACTTTCTAAATTAACTCAAAAACTCCTAAGTTCTGATCATGTTTTTTATATGCTTTTTTACATTTAAGTTATACATTTTTGGAGAATTATAAAAAAATAAATCGAGGTGACCAAATTTGGAGGTCTATCCTCTACTCCTCGTGATCCGCTAGGAGCCCGTACTTCCCCAAATTAACTCAAAATACCTCAGTTTGGATAGTGCAAAATTTTATTTAGATATCTCCAAAGGTTCACAAGTTGCTGAATTATTTCCAAAAAAGCATTTGGGACCAGTCTCCTTGGAACACCTTAATAAAGTTCTGTAGTATAAAACCAAACTTTGAGAAATTAAAAAACTTTATTAACAGCCGTACAAATTTTTAGTATATGCAAGTAGTATATGACAGGCGCGGATCCACGGGGAGGGAAAAAAGCAAATTTTCCTCCCCAAATAAATTTTAAGGAAATAGTTGAGAAGATCATTTTATTTTCCTTCCCCAAATGCTTGAATTGGATCCGCGCCTGGTATATGAAAAGCTTTTAGATGTTTTTTGGAACTTAAATATATTATTTATACCAGACAATAACAATATAATTATAACAAGCAACATTTTTTTAATAATTTAGAAGTATAATAAAAACTTTTGTATTTGGTTTAAAATCTAAATTTAAAGCTTTAAATAATTACCAAAGTTTTCAATTCACATTATACAAAATCATTAAGAAAAAAAATGTAATGATTCCATGATTGTCCACAAAAAGCAGCTGTATACGTTTTAAAGCCAAATATTTTAAAGCTTTATATTTTACAAATCTAACAAAAGCTTTTGTAATTGTTAACTGTAAACAATTACAAATAGCTTTTTTTAGATTTGTGTAAACCTATAAAACTTTAAAAATATTGTATTTTTTTATTTAATATTATTTTTTATTATTAGTTTTGGACTGTGCTAACTCTTGTATACGCTTTGAAGCTTTAGCTTTTAAAGCTGTTTTTGAAACGGTAAAAGGGTTTGCTTTAATATGTACATCAATATAATCTCTAGGACAAGCTAATTGATTTATGCGTTCAGTAGTCTTAGCTTTTAAAGCTCGTTCATTTATTGTGAATTGACTTTCCATATTATTCTGTACAATTTTAGTATTAAGCTTTTGGGGTTTTGCTAATTGCTTAATTCTGGAAGAAGCTAAAAAAATAAAAATAAAACAATAAATATAAAATATAATGTAAAAAAACTTAATTTTAATAAAAATACCTTGATATGTCAAAGCTTTAGGTTGTACTTTAAAAGCTCTCTCATAATCTATATTATCATATACTTTGGGTTTCGATAATTCACATAATCTTTCAGTGGGTTTATAATTCTTTATAGCCTTGGTTAATTTCCATTTTTTATTTTTGGGTTCTGGATTTTTAATTTTAGGAGCACTTAATTGTTTAATACGTTGTAAATATAAAGATTTGGAAGCATTAGAAACTTTAGATTCCTTTAAAAGCTTTGAAAAATCTTTTTTAGGTTTTGCCAAAATTTCTAAATGATTTTTTAAACGCTCTTTACTAGCATCATCGAGTTTTTTGGATTTGGGACTAAATTAAAAAAAAAAAATCTTAAAAACTTACAAAATTTTTATTTCAAAAAACTTACATTTCTTGTGGTTTTTTGGCATTTCTAAAACGACTATAGACCGATAATACACTTTTTCTATATAATCTATTAGTTTGATTTTTTCGTATATTATCGAAATATTGAAATGCTTCTCGCTTTTGTAGTTCCTCAAGTGTGCTAGATTTTTAATAACTTGTTTTAAAAGAATTTTTTGTTAAAGAATAAATTAATCTATACCTTGGCTTTGGTAAAGCTAATTGTTCGGTTCTGGTCTTCGCTAAATGATCATCTTTATCTACTATTTGTATTTTAGTTTTTTTAATTCTTTTGATAGGATAATAACATTTTTCATGAAATATATCTTCTAATTGCTTTGAGGAATCATTTAATTTATATAAATGGGAACTTTCAGTTTTGCTATTATTATAATCTCCACATAATTGTTTATAATCACTTTTAATTACTTTACTAGAGTCATTGTAATCGGTTGTTAAAGGTTTGATATTTACACAACATTTTACATTATAATTACGCATAACGTAAATTTTAACGGTTAATATTTCCTTATTAACATAAATTTATAAAACATTTCAAATTTAGTTAGAAAAAAACTGTTAATTTTAATAAATATTTTATTATTTAGGATTTTTTTTATAAATTTCTAATTTATTTTTAGTAAATTAAAAAAAAGACAAATGTTAAAAAGTTAATAATTTTCCAAATAATTAAATGCTGCCAAGTTTTGAAAACTTATAAAATTATAAATTTAATATCGAAATTTGGTATTTGAAAATTTTGTTCTTATTAAAAATGAATCAATTTTGTTATCAAAAAATATATCGGTTTCCCCCAAAAAAAATATATGAACTAGATGAGATTTGATCTTTTAAAAGCGAATCTACTTTCAGTTTTTTTATCAGATTTAAACAAAAATTAAGTCATCTTAAAACATTATTTTTATCTGCCCCACTGTTTTAGAGTTATGCAGAAATTTTTAAAAAGAATTTTTCACACAAAAATGGAAGAATTGCACCGGCCTAGATGACAAGTCTTGTAGTTCCCAAAAATATTTCTTTAAGACCTACTTTAATTTATACTAATCGGCTAAGAATCATTTGCTGAATGGATTTAACTATTCTGTCTGTCCGTCCATGGAAACATTACAATCAAACTACAAGTCATAATTTTGAGAAAAACTTTTAAGGGTCAGAAATATTTTAAATATATTGTATTTTAATGAAATCGATTTTATTTTGGAAATAATTCTGTAACTTGTGAACCGTTAGAGATATTTAAATAAAATTTCGTATTGTCAGAGCTGACGTATTTCCGAGTTGATTTGGGGTAGTACAGGCTCCTAGTGGGTCACGTGGTTAGAGGTTAAAACTCCAAAGTTCGTCAAAAATTTTAGTTATAGCTTAAATTAAAAAAATGCATGTGGATACTCTTTGTAAATTTCTACAAAAGTCTCTTATATAATATCTGAATATCTCTTTTATTTTAAGAGATATTCAGGTCGAAGCGAATTTTATCCTCATATTTGCAAAAGAAATCTTAACGTAAATGTATATAAACAAAATCGGAGGTTCTATGCGAAACGGTTTTTGCCCTATCCAAACTTTGTCAATTTTGAAAAACTTTTTTAATTTTATTCTTAAAATATAAAAATGTCGAAGCTGAGATCAAGAAAAAAATCGACAATATAGCCTTATAATTAGTTAAACACACACAAAAGTATCTAAGCCATGCCCTTTACAATGACAGGGTGACCATTTTAATGAAAATAGGCAATTTTTGAAACAAGATTTTTCCGGAATGGGATTTGAGGTATATTGGTACAAAAAATGGAAGGGGTTCACAAAACCTGACTATTTTCTGTTTGCAACGTTTCGTTAAATTAATTTGAAATTAGCAAAGAGTTGCAAATGGTAAAATCTTTCGTTTCTTCATGCAAATTATGTTCATACGGACATATTTCAACAATTTGAGACTGAATAATTTCTAAATGCTTATAGGTATCAACATAATTTTTTCACATGATATTAAATATTTAATTTAAAATTTATAAATGTAGAAATCAGAAAAATATATATAATTTTACTATATATTTTTAGGAGGCGAAGTTGTTATTATTAAAAATATGGGTATTTTCGGAAAATTGCCTCGTGTGACTAAGTTTACCGATAGACTGTAATAATTTTTTGCAAAACCTTTAAGAACAAATTAGTCTATATAGCTTAATTCTCAGAAGTTCCAAAATCAACAATAATTTTTTTACAGACTAAAGAAGTTCAACTTCTCATCTAAAATTTATCATTTTTGACCGCTGTTGGAAGTAGGATGAACGTACAGAACTTTTAAAAATTATACTTACACTTTTCCGTCTTTCAAAAAATGTCAAATGTTCTGAAAGCCTATCTCCTCATCGATGTTATTTTGCATTTGACATTTGCGCTTTGGCATATAGAGATTAAATACTTTCATTCATCTTGATGACGGGAGAAATGCATGAATTTAAGATCAAACCTCAAACCTTTATAATGATTTTCTAATAGAAAAAGTTTCACATATATAACAAAATAGTCTTAATAATTTCTAATATCTGTTCGTTTATCCATCTAAATTTGAAATTAATTCAATCCATACGATTATGAAATTAAATTACCAACTGGGCTCTATTTCCGATAATTTGGATTATTTTATTCCATCATTAATGACACAATGAAAAGAAAATTATTTGTAAAACAATTTTCAACTAATTGAGATAAAAAATTTTTTGTATAAAAAATTATTTGTAAAAATTTTTAAAAAAATATATAAATAAATATATTAAAAAAAAATTATAAAACATAAAAATGTGGCTTAAAGAAACTAAACCAGAATGTTGCTTAGAACACGAACCACTTCCAGCAGAGATACAATGTCTAACACCTGAAATCTGTCGGGAATTAAATCGTTTGTATTGTCTACATCGTCGGGCGTTCGTTAAAAATAGACGTATTATGGAATTGGCTAAATCAAAGCCCATGAAACGTGTACATAACTTTGTAAATAGATGTCCCTGTTTCTTTAAAAAACGCATAGAAATAATACGATTAGAGCAGAGAGTGCGAACCAGAACAGAGCAGTTAGCTTATCCTAGAGCAAGGTATCTATTTATCAATTTTTATATATGTATTCAATTATAATTATATAATTTAATTTCAGACTCTTACTTTCCTTCAAACAACAAGTTCGTTCCCTATTTCCTCCGGAACGTATTTTAAATTTAAATCGTTTAATACGTAAAAGTTTATTTTCTTTATATAGTCGCTTGGGTAATGTACAACCGCCATTAGAAATGTAAGTTATTGAAATCATTTTATAAATTAAATCAGGTAAAATTTAAATGAGAATAATTTTCAGTAAACCTACACCTAAATGGGATAGTTCAGAATGGGCTAAACATACCAAAATACTTAAAAAGTTGGCTAAACCTAAAGTGGCTCCAGAAGCTCCTGCAATAGTAAGTTATATAAACTGTTGTCACTTTAAAATATTTCTAAAATGTTCTCATCTTTATGTTAGCCTGTTAAAAAGATGCCCTTAAGTCAAATGAAACGTTATAAATATCTGGCCAAACCTAAAAGATGTCAACTAATAGAAAAAGCTGATTGGGTATTTACACAGGAAATGCGTAATCACAAAGCTTCTGAACGTACCAGGAATTTAGCTAAACCGGTTGTAAGAGATACATCAATGCTACACCAAGAATTACCCATAAAAATACCACTGGGTGTACTGAAACACAAAGGTAAAAATCACACATTTTTAAAAAATATATTTTAAAATTTATTTTAAAATTGTATTTTCCAGCTTCTAAACGTACATTAGAATTGGCGGAACCGAATGCTAGACGTACCGGTCAAGCGGCACCTTCCGATTTGAAAGAAAATCCCTTTGGTATATCACCTAATGCTCTTAAGACTAAGGCATCTAAACGTACCGTAGAATTAGCGGAACCAAAAGAGTATGAAAATAAACATATACGTGAGGATCCATATGCTATATCGAAAGCGGCTTTAACCGCTAAGGCTAAACCTCGTATTATTGAATTGGCACAGCCCAAAAAGAGTTAATATGATATAGATTTTTATTAAAAATTGTGATTAGAATATTTGATATGGTTGTTTGGTATTAAATTAAATTTAAGTGATTTTTTTTCTGTGAATATAAGAGTTTTTTTTTATTATTAAAAAATGTATTAAATTTTGTGGGTGCAAACCTGTGAAAATGGGAGATTCTAAAATTCATTAAACCCTCCCGTTTATCTATATACATAAAAGAGTAACGTTACTGACTGACTGATTCATCATCCCACAGCCCAAACGGCTGAAGCTAGAGAGACGAAATTTGGTACGTCGGTAGGTCTCCCTCCATATAGATCCACTAATACGGGATTTTTGGAAATTCGAATGTTTAGAGGGTAAAAACGGTAACCTTATAACTCGAAATCTAATAATGATACAAAAAAGCTGAATAGTTATCGTTATTCATTTAAAAAATAATTGGAGAGGTGTCTGGTACTTTTTTGAAAATCAGCCATTTTAGGGAGGAAATGCGTAAAAACTGTATTTTGGTACTTTTTTGAAACCAATGAACATACAAATAAAATTTATGTCATATTCATAACTTATCAAAAAATGAGAAATACAAATTCGGTACTNNGATATGTAGTCCTTAATCAGTGAGAATTCAAAAGAGGAACGCTGTGGTACTTTTTTATTATTTGAATAACACTTTTTGAATTTTTTATAACATTTTACCTTGAAACGTGAAATTAAGAGATAAATTTGTGGTACTTTTTTGTTCTTCTAATGGTACTATTTGATTTTTCTATAATATTTAATTCAGATACATGAAATTAAAGATATGTGGTCTTAAAGGAATAAGAATCCACAAGAGAGGATTTTATAGTACTTTTTTGTTCTTCTAATGGTACTTTTTGAATTAATAATTATGAACATCGAAACATGAAATTAATTAAATGTGCACCTAAATAAATGTGAATCCATAAGAGGGGATCTTGTGGTACTTTTTTTGTTCTTCTGATAGCACTTTTTGAATTTTCTATAATATTTAACCTAGAAACGTGAAACTAATTTTCTTTTTTTGTTCTTCTAATGGTACTTTTTAAATTAATAATTATGAACATAGAACATGGTATTTTCTGAAGGATGGTTAGGTTATAAGGGTCGCCCGCCATAGCGAGTGCACTCGGAGGTCACTAG
>MINK01188016.1:0-13594 GCA_001735545.1 Phormia regina
AAGCGTAGTCTCTTAACTAATTTAGCAGACGTTAAGCTACTGATTATGGCGCTAAGCTACACTTCTCATACATCAAAAAAATTTTAGGAGGCTAGGAAAGAAGCCTCATAAAAAAATCATATATTAAAAGCATTTAGGAGCATATTTGCTTATCGCCTAATTTTTCTATATACAGCTTTATGTTATTTTAAAGCGTATAAACAAAGCCAAAATTTAGTCAATTTTAATTTAAGCACCCAAGCGTAGTCTCTTAACTAATTTAGCAGACGTTAAGCTACTGATTATGGCGCTAAGCAATATATTTTTTAATTTATTAATCTTAATTAATTTAAACTGTAGCCAGACTTTTGAGTCTTAATTATATTAATTTAAGCACCCCAAAGCAATCTCTTAAATTGTTAGGCAAAACTAAAACTAAAATCAACGCTAATTAAAAATATCAATTTTAATGCTCCAGCTTTAAATATTATTAACTTTTAAAACATACTCTTCTACAATAATCTATCTTTTTTTAACTATAAAAACAGAGTCTGTTAGCAAATTAACAATGTTGATTAAAAAATATATATAAACCAACACTTTGCATTTGTTATTTAGATTTATTTTAGCATTCTATAGAGAAATTCTTGCTTATAGAAATAAAGTACAAGAAATGCTTTAAGAATGCCAATACAAAAGTAATTTTCGTTAACCATGATTGCAGAAATTTGGTAGATACATATAAAGATTTTAACAAATCAAATAATCTCAATATGTACATAAATACCTTTCCAACAAACTTTTGTTTAAATATATTTTTTAACTATTTTCTCTCCTAATAGTATTTAAAGTGGAGATGTCGAGTGAAACTGAATCAACTATAATTCCCTGCCGTTTTGGTGATTTCTTTGCGACGGTTTTTTATGTTGTATTTCTTTATTTTTATATTTTTTTCTGCCGATTTTCTATATTCTAACGACATATTGAAATGATCAAATGTTAACAAACTAACAATGTTGGCTTCAAAATAAGATGCAAAAAACCAACACTTTGCATTTGTTAATATGATTTTTTCTAGCATTCAGCTATGAATTTCTTGTAAAATGTAATAAATTACAAAAAATGTGCTTAACAGAATGCTGCAAAAAAATGTATAATGAAACAAAGAAAAAAAACCTGAACATGAAAAAATCGCATATTACACTCACCTTTCTGTTGAGAAATTCAACAACAATTGCCAACGTTGCGATTTAAAATTTTTAATATTTTGAGCCTCATCCAATATAAGATATTTCCATTTCTTGCGGCGAAAACTTTGTTGATCTTGTACCACCAATTTGTAAGATGTTATGCATACATGAAAAGCATTTGGTTTAGTCCAACCAACACGTTTGAGTTTACGTTCTTTTTGTGAACCATAATAAGTGAGTATTTTAAAACCAGGACACCATTTTTTAAATTCCATTTCCCAATTTAACATGACAGAAGAGGGTACAACAATTAAATGTGGACCCCAGTTGCCTTTAACGCAGGCCAAATGAGCCAAAAGGGCTATAGTCTGTATGGTCTTACCCAAACCCATTTCATCAGCCAAAATACCATTGAGTTTGCGTTCATTCATGGTTACCAGCCAGTCGAGACCAATGTGTTGGTATTCACGTAATGAATGTTTCAATAGAAAGGGTACTGGTGTAACGACATTTGTAGAAGATAAGGTATTGCCTTTGGGCTGCAAGGACTCGGCCAAAGCAGCAGCATCTTTGATCATATCATCTTTACTGCTATTGGCATTAGAGGAATCTTCGAGCAGACTTTTTAAGCCGGCTTCCGTTTCATTATCTTCTGTTTCATTAGCTTCTTCATCCTCTTCTTCGTCGTCGTCTTCACTTTCACTTTCTTCTTCTTCAGTATCTTCATCCTCGTCGGCTGTGGAATCGTCATCGGAATCTCTCATGGCTTTACTAATCACTTCATCCTCTTCTTCAAAATCTACCACTTTCTTCGCTTTCAATTTTGTAGCAGATGAAGAGGCGGCTGATGATTTTTCAGTATCAACTTGTCCCGATTTATATTTAGCCATAAGCTCTTCAACGGTTAAATCATTATCAGCCTCTAGTTCATCAATTTCTTTTTGATGATCTACATCCATTTCTTCTTCTTCTTGTTTGCTAATAGTATTCTCGTCATCTTCACTGGTTTCGTTTGCTTCAAATTCACCATCATCACTGTCAGTATCTTTTTTGTCGCCTTTTTTAGCGGCTGCTGATGATGTTGCATCTGATGTTTCCTCATCCAGCACAATTTTATCACGATTTTCTAAATAGCCCTTTGGCAAATCTTTGAGGAAATCATCTAAATCCATTTGAGATTCTTTTTCTAGAGCCGCCACTTCAGCATCTACATCAGCATTGTCTTCCTCCTCAGCTTTAGCAATAGTCTCTTCGTCATCTTCTGAACCAGAATCTGGACGAAATTCATCTTAAAATAAACAAACAAAAAGCAAAGTATGTAAATATTTTTGTTATATATGTATATATATATATAATATTCAAATTTTAAAAATACATTTTATTTATCATCAGACAAATGCCTCGCAAAAGCGAACATCCTTTTAATTTCCATAAGCTTTCTCAAAAATAGAGCTGAAGCTTTAGAATCAGTGACTGTTTAACATCATGTGATAAATATATCATGGATCATGTTCAGTATATGAAAATGAAACTTACCATCTGTATTTTCCCTTTTAGGAGATGATATTCTACTTGAATTTATACTCGGATTTGTAGAAGCATCTTTTAAAGTTTTATTCATGCCCTCGGCCAACTGTTGTGAAAACTTTTCCGTTTGATCCACAATAAAAGATAAATGTTGATCTAAAGCCTTTTTGCGTTTCTCCTCAAGTTTAGTATGATGTTTATATTCGACAAGTTTTTCCACATTGCCCCAAAACATTTTCACCTCTTTGGCTATAAAAGCCGCCACACGTTTCAAATGGGCCTCTTGTGCCTTCTCTGCCTTCTGGGCAGCATTTGCTTTATCTTGGAAATATTTCTGTACCATTTTGGCACATTTCTTGGCAGCTGCCTTTTTCCACTTACGTTCTTGGGCAAAATCGGCTGCTAGCCATACCATTTCCTCAAGCAAATAATCCCAATGAGCTTTCGGTCTAGCAGGTTCCATTTGTTTAGGCAAACGTTTTTCAGTCCATAATCCCTCTCGTTGTAGTTCCATTATGCGTCGCATAACATCAACTTCTTGCTTAGCTTTGAAGGAAAATTCTTGATTACTATTAGGTGTGGTAGCCGCTGATGAGCCGGCAGCTGCTGCTGCCGTAGCTGCACTTGCCGAACCAGCTGGCACCAGCAAACCACTCGGTGTAGGTGAGTACAAGGGCGGAGGAGTATTTGAACTGGAAACCACGCCATTACCATTGCGCCGTAATGATGTTGTACCCTGTGCTATACTGCAGGGTATCAAAGGAGTACCACCTAAGAAATAATACAAACAAATATTTTAAATTAAAAAATTTTAAATTAAAAGCAAATAAAGACAAAAGACAAATTTTATTTTTTTTTAATATAGAATATGAAATTACATTTAACATGCCTTAAAAGAAAAACAATCTAAATTTACCATCATGCTTAAAGTAAAAATACTATTATTTAGATTTTAAACGATCAACTTCAATCAGACAAATGCCTCGCAAATGCGAACATCCTGTTTTTAGTTTTGGCATAATAAGATTCTCACAAAAATAGTTTGAATCTAACCAAAGTCAGTGACAGATTGTCATCATATTGAAATGTAAATCCATAAGTTTTTTTAAATGTAAACAGGGTAATCATTTTTATTTGTATTAAATTATAATAAAAACTTTGCATCCGTTTGAATGATTTTATGTAGCAACCATTTGACGATTTTCAAGCCGACACTATAAAGGCAAGAAAGTGCTTTTTAGGTGCAAAATTATATTAACTAATAAACGAGTTTTAGCCATTGCCAATTTTCATAAGTTTGAAAAAAAAACTCGATCAAATCGAAAACACAAAATGTATGTATATTTAAGTTTTATATACATATGTAAAACAACCTAAGACAATTATATAGTATTCAATTTTACCTATGTATATATTTTCCACAGCAAGAACTTTGCATTTGTTTATAGACTTTTATAGAAACCATTTGATGATTTCAATGCCTTGATTATTAGGACATGAAAGTGTTTTTTCAAATGCAACATATAAATACCACATACTAGGAATCAGATTTTGGATCTCTAACTAATATCTCAATCAGACAAATGCCTCGCAAATGCGAACATCCTGTTTTTAATTTTGGCACATTAAGATTCTCACAAAAATAGCTTGAATCTAACCAAAGTCAGTGACAATTTAGCATAATATTAAGAAATTCGTTGAGACCAAAAATGGGAAAGAAAGCAAAATATTGTCCTCACATTTCTATAATGGAAAACTCAAAAGCT
The DNA here is from genome assembly GCA_001735545.1 of Phormia regina. Classification (NCBI taxonomy): domain Eukaryota; kingdom Metazoa; phylum Arthropoda; class Insecta; order Diptera; family Calliphoridae; genus Phormia; species Phormia regina. The sequence continues at coordinate 4,463 of MINK01188016.1, forward strand.
CACTAATAGAGCAATAAGGTAGGAGAAAGCTAGAAGAAATTAATATTTAATACTCAATATGGCATAGGTACAAATTGTTTCACTTGTGAGTAGATATCCGAAGTCATGACCACAGAGTGCCCTTGCTTTCGATGATATCAACAAAAATATTAGAACGAAAGAACTCAGTAAAGTTTACATCTACTATGGTTTTTAGGGCCTACTAAACGATATTCGTTAAAACTGACATTATCTAAATCGTTAATATTTAAACATTAGAAAGGTTGAGTAGAAAGTAATAGTTCTACTTGAATTCAGTAAAAACATTGCATCTCTGTTTATAGATATTCTAGCAACCATTGACGATTTAAGCCGGATTATTAGGACAAGAAGTGTCTTTTTTAGGTTGGCAACACACAAATACCAATTAAACTAAACCAGCAATATCTCTCCAGTTCTCTAACAATTTTCTCAAATCAGACAAATGCCTCGCAAATGCGAACATCCTAATTTTAATTTTGGCAATTAAGAGATTCTACAAAAAATAGCTTGAATCTAACCAAAGTCAGCGAAGTGACAATTTAGCATCATATTAAGAAATCGTTAGAGACCAAGAATGGAGAAAAATATTGTCCACATTTCTAATGAAACCCCAAAGCTCACTAAAAGATCAGTAAGGTAGAAGCTAGAAATTTATATTTAATATAGCAAGGTTACAAATTGTTTCACTTGTGGTAAGATATCGATGTGACACAGAGTGCCCTTGCTCCAATTAAAATCAAACCTAAACATATCAAACTATAATTAAATATTGTTGCAAAACTGTATCACTATAAAGTTCAGTTTAAAATTAACTTAATAGTGTAAAGCGTATATTTTGCTCTTTATCTGGCAAAAATGTTAAATTATTTTATCACTAATTAATTTTGTGATAAAACTAAGTATATTATTTTGCCGTCAAATATATTAACAATCACACACTTAAAACAATATCTTATTTGTCATCAAAAAAACTAACAAGCCTATCCCGGCTCTCTCTAAAAGTTAGTTTCCCTATCACACAAATGCTTCGCAAAAGCGAATATCCTGTTTTTAATTTTGGCACATTAAGATTCTCACAAAAATAGCTTACATCTTACGAAAGTCAGTGACAATTTAGCATCATATGGAGAAATTATTTGTCAAAATAGTTGAAGATATTGTCGATATTTCTTTGAAACCTCTAAGCCCATTAATAGAACAGTTAGGTTAAAGCTAGAATTTTATATTTAATATAACAAGATTACAAGTTGTTCCAAATGTGGCACTAATAAGTATATATTTCATTCTTCTTAAATCTACATAACATTTCTAAATTCTTTTAATTAAGTAACACTGTAATCAGAGTTATAGTTTCTACTTGTATTAAATTTTGATAGAAACTTTGCATCTGTTTATAGATTTATTTTAGCAACCATTTACGATTTTCAAGCCAGAATTATAAGGACATGAAAGTGCTTTTTAGGTGCATATTTTACATTTTTACCCAATATCAACTTATAAATATTTAATCAAAGTGTTAAAATATTAATTAAATGAAAGAGGTGGGAATATTTTTAGTTGAGCACATCTTCAAGGGGAGAGTACTATAATTGTTTTTATTTAAACGATTTTTTGGCTCAGGATATAAGGTTCTATATTCATATATCTATATAAATTTGTGGATTATGTATAGCAGAATATGTTATTAAATAAAATATAAATTTTTTTTCTTAAATATAAAACTTGAAATTTCTATCTTCATACATCCCTAAAAATCCACAAACAATTTGAGGCTAAAACGGCTCTCAATTGTATTTTGAGATTCAATAATTCCCTAAATTTGAGTTTGTATTTCCAATAAAAATTTTACTACAAAAAAATGTTCAATTAAATCATTTATCAAAAATTCATATTTTTAATTATTTTGATATTTGAATAATTAATTAAAAACTAAGTTTCTTCGAAAGAAAAAAATCTATTATGCTGTCTAATAAATTAATTCAAATTTTACGTAGAGAAAAATCTAAAGCTCAATTCCAGTTACAATTTAATAGCCTGTTTCTCTATGTCGAACGAAAATCTAAGCGAACGAAAGCAAGTCGAACGAGTTCGAATCAATTTGGGTTTCTGTATTTATTACGCTTTCGTTCTCATGGAGTTACGTCTTTTCGTATTGTTTTTGTTTTATTTTCCTTTCAGAGTTTTATTATATTAATATTTAATACAGTCAACAGTTATTGAAATTTTATACACAATAACAATTTTTTTTTTTTTAATAAAAATGAGTTTTAAATCTCCATAACTGTTGACGGTATTAAAATGTAATGAAAAAAAGAAAAAATTATAATTTGTCTACTTGAAAGAATTAAAAAAATAATTGATTTTTTTTTTTTTTAACTTGATTAAATTATTTATTTTTTCTGTTCATTTTAAATTCTAATTCTATATGAATATTTTAAAATCAATTTTAATTACAATTAATCATTTTACATTGATTATTTAATTAATCAAATTAATAAAAAAAGATAATTGAAATTTGTTGAAATTGAATTTGAATTTCAAACTTGAATTATTAAAAAAGTAATTAGTATAATTTTTGTATTCGTTGAATAGAACATATTTTTTTCTGTGTATCAAAAATGAAATATAGTAAATCTCCTCTAAAGTAATAAAAATCATGATCATAAAATCACTAACTAAAAATATCAAAATACATGACAAATGTTTAATATAGTGAAACGTGAGAGCAACATAAAATCTTCAGAATTCCAGTTTTGAAAATTTTATTATAAAAATAATGGAAAATTTTCATATTTGTTTTGATAAAAATTTGTCAAGTATTGACTTTCTTTTAATGACTACAATTCAAAAATTAAATTCAACTACTTTAGTTAATTAAAATAATCAGACAACAAAAATTCACAACTATTAAATAAAATAAGAAAAATATACGTATTGTAATAAAATTTAATAAATAAAAATATTTACACATAATTAAGCCAAATTAACTACTAAATTGAAAGCCAATTAATTCTTTAGAAAAAAAAAGCTGGCCATAAAATTATAAATATAAATAATAAAAAGCCGCTTTTCAAATAGGGGGATGCTTTACGTTAAATAAAATAACAAAAAAAAAAAAATAAATAAATATTCAGAAAAAAAGTATTCAAATTGTGACTGCTAATGAAAGTAAAAGTTTTATAATAATGAAACTATAAAAATTAATCAATTACAAAACAAGAAGAATAAAGATTTTTTGATTGAAAAATGTTAGGAAAAAACGATAAGCACCTGGCACCAAAGGTACAGTAGTATTTCCTACAGCAGGTGGAGCGGGTATTTGACCAAATACCATCCCGTGACGACCACCTAAAGGTCTACCCGGAATGTGACCTAAATTTTTGTGGTGATGTTTAATAGTTTTTTTAGATAAATAATGAATTATGATTATAAAAAGTTTAAATTGTTTGAAAAAGGATTAAATTAAAACTTTAATAACGAAAAATAAAAATAAACAAAAAACAAAATTTAAAAAGTAAAACTAAAAATTAAATAAGAAAAAGTGTTTTTTTACATTTATGAAAATTAAACTATTAAAGGCCTTTTTTCTGGTAAATAAAAACAAATTGTATTTTTGGTGTTGTTTCAAGAAAATAAGTGTGAGATAAGTAGTAATTATGTGCTTTTTATTTTTTCAAGATGATCAAGGTGAGAGTGATGGATCAGAGTTAAAAGCATTTTTTTGTATTAAATAAATTTTAAAATTAAAGAAACTAAATAAAAAGATATTATAAAATTTTGTTAAAATAAACATAAATAATAAGGAATTTAAAACCAAAGTATTAAAATAAAATAAACTAATAATTTCCTCAAACAGAAAACAAATTATTTGTATTAAAGAAGAAAACATACCTTGTTGGGTTAATTGTTGTACGGCTGCTGGTAATTTTGTGGATACCGCCACTGGTGTAGCACCAACGGCTGGTATTTTAATTTCTGCTCCTTGAGGAGGCAATGGATTACCACTGGCATCTGTAGCCGTCAATACCTGTTTCTGTGTATTAAGCGTAGATGTTGTTGAAGAGGCAGATGAAGAAGATGAAGTAGTACTAGGAGTTGAGTAAATACTTGATGATGTTGGGTTGGTTGTATGTTTGGTTGTACTGCTTGGCAGACGTCCATAATTTGAGACCAATGTAGCGGTATTTGCTGTTAAGGAAGGGGATGAGGTTGTTGCTGATGAAGATGTTGATGGTTGTATTAAGGATGTTGGATGAGATTGCGTATTCTAAAATGATAAAATAATTGAAAATATTAAAACTTTGTTGAAATCTTGTCGAGTTAAAAATATGTGTATTTTTTTAGGAACATATATGAAATAATGTTAATAATTATAAGTCTTTCGGTATGCCACAAAAAACAACTATTTATCTGAGCCTAAAATTAACTTTTTAATTGACTATATTTCTCGAAGTTCAATTTGATTGATATAAACTCAAACTTTAAAGTTCATGTCGAATTTTTATTATTTTCGATATTTTTAAAAAGTAATGAAATTTATTTTAGAAGCTTCTCTCCAATAGTATTTTTTTAAAAATATGTTACATATTTTACATAAAGAATTGTGCAAACATTTTTTCCGAAAACTATTTTTTTAATATTTATTATATTGAAATTAAACTAATACCAAAGTTCCAACAGAAAACATCACCTTTTATTTTTTTCGAAAAAATATTAAATGCACAAAAAATCGGGAATTTCAGAAATAAATACGAAGAAACCCAAATAAAACAAAATTTCACCGAACATTTTTCTTCAAAAAAAATTAAATGAAACAGACAAAAAATAGTTTGCCTTGTGTAATTCCCTTTCATCTGCATTATTTAACTTATAAATTATTTAATATATAAATTAATTTCTTTTATCTTACCGCTTGTTGTATGTTGGTTGTATGATTAGTATTACTTATGTTAACGCCACTACTAACACCACCGCTAGTAACCCCAATAATTGTAGCTATATTATCAGCAACTGGTATTGATTGTTGTGACTGTAAATGTTGTTGTTGTTGTTGTTGTTGCAGTAAAGTACCCGACGCCGCAACCGCTGATCCAACATTAGCAGAAGTTGCTGATGGTGTAGGGGTCGCACTGCCAGATGTTCCGACAGTAGTTGTTGTTGTTGATGATGTTGCTGTTCTTTCATCGTTAACCAATTGATCCAAACGATAGGCATTGCTAAAGGTGATGAACTGTGGGGTAGGTGCTTTTTTACGCCACGTAGGATAGTCCATCATATTGCCACCGGTTTGCAAATAAAACAATTCGGCGACATTTTCAGTATGTCTAAAAAGTTAGATTAAACAGTTTTGATGAATCAATAAAATATATTTTTATAGGTAAAAATAAAAAAAAAAAATAAACTTACTTTTCCTTTAATCTACGTAAACGTAAATATTTTTGTTCTAATAAACGTTTCTTTAAAGTCTGTATATCATGCGTTATTGTTGTTGGTGATACTAATGCTGCTCCTGCTACCGTTGCTGTTGATAAAGAGGCTGATGCTGCTGAAGAACTGCTACTTATTAAAGAGGTTGATGATGTTAAGCTAGACGTTGTGGCTATGGGCAATAGAGAACCTACTAAAGATGTATTATTGCTACTGCTACTAACACCACCAACACCACTAATGCCGGCTGCTGATAAAATTGTATTCGTTTCTTGTAGCTGTTGTTGTAAATTAGGTTCTTCAAATTTTTTACGTTTGCTAAGGGGTGATGAAGATGTTGCGTTGTCAGAATTAATAGCTACTAATGAACCAGGGAATGAACTGAGTTGTTGTTCTTGTTGCGGTTGTGTACTTGCTGAAGCTGTAGCAGTAGCAGCTGTTAGATCCGTTGTTGTTCGTATTGGCGTTTGAGGCATATGACCCTTAGGCGACGACGTTATATATATTCCTGTTTTAGCCGTATTTGCTGTAAAGGATGATGATGCAGCTGCTGATGCTAGTGACGTAGAGGATGTGGCGGAGGTTAATGGTAATGTATCAGATATTTGTAATTGCTGTTGAGCAAAAGCTTGTTGAAAACTTCTTGGTATTGGGCTAGTTGCTTGTTGTTGTTGTAATAATGCAGAGCCAACAACAGAAGTTGTAGTCAATGTCGTCGCTGAGCTTTGATTAGCTATATTTGACGAAGTTTTTATTGAATTTGTTACAATATTTGTTGTTGATGATATGCGGTCTGGCACAGCAGGAGGGGCCGGGTTAGACCCTTGATGCCCCCCTCCTGCTGACTCACCTTCATTCATGTTTGATGCATCTTAAAAATAAAATGTATAAAAAGTTAAATATCAGAAGGAAATTTTTAATTTCATGTTAATTTATTTATTATACTCTTTATCTGGCAAAGATTATAAAATGTTTTATTTATTAAGGACTAAATTAAATATATTATTAAACAAATTGTTAAATCAAAGCTCATAAGCATTTTACGCTAAGACTTGTTATTCATGTTAATCTTCCTAATCCCAAAATTTTTGGGGTAAAATCAAATCTCAATCAGACAAATGGCTCGCATATGTGAACACCCTGTATGTACAATGAGATTCTCACAAAAATAGCTTGATTCTTACCAAATTTAGCGACAATTTAGCATCATATTAAGGAATCGTTAGAGACCATGAATGATACAATGGTTTCTTTGGCTTACTAAAGATATTATCTAAATCGTATTAAAAATGTAATCAGAGTAATCGTTTCTACTTGAATATCAGTAAAAACTTTGCATCTGTTTATAGATTTATTATAGCAACCATTTGACGATTTTCAAGTCGGGATTATTAGGACAAGAAAGTGCTTTTTTAGGTGCAACATACAAATACCAATTAAACTAAATAGTATTCTATCTCAGTTCTCTAACAATTTTCTCAATCAGACAAATGCCTCGCAAAAGCGAACATCCTGTTTTTAATTTTGGCACATTAAGATTCTCACAAAAATAGCTTGAATCTAACCAAAGTCAGTGACAATTTAGCATCATATTAAGGAATTGTTAGAGACCAAGAATGGGGAAAAATATTGTCCACATTTCTAATGAAACCTCAAAGCTACAGTACAAGTTTCATATGGTTTTTAGGCCTACTAAAGATATTGTTAACTGAATTATCTAAATCGTATTAAAAACATAGAAAGTGTAATCAGAGTAATCGTTTCTACTTGAATATCAGTAAAAACATTGCATCTGTTTATAGATTTATTCTAGCAGCCATTTGACGATTTTCAAGCCGGGATTATTAGGACAAGAAAGTGCTTTTTTAGGTGCAACATACAAATACCAATTAAACTAAACAGCATATCTCTCAGTTCTCTAACAATTTTCTCAATCAGACAAATGCCTCGCAAAAGCGAACATCCTGTTTTTAATTTTGGCACATTAAGATTCTCACAAAAATAGCTTGAATCTAACCAAAGTCAGTGACAATTTAGCATCATATTAAGGAATCGTTAGAGACCAAGAATGGGGAAAAATATTGTCCACATTTCTAATGAAACCTCAAAGCTCATTGATAGAGCAGTAAGGTAGAAGCTAGAAATTTATATTTAATATAGCAAGGTTACAAATTGTTTCACTTGAGGGAAAAAATCTTTGTGACACAGAGTGCCCTTGCTCCAATTACCATCAAACTTAAACATATCAAAATATAATTTAAACTGTTGCAAATTGTATCACCATAAAGTTTAATTTAAAATTAACTTAATAGTGTAAAGCGTCTATTTTGCTCTTTATCTAGCAATAATTAAAAATTACTTTATCACTAGTTAATTATATGATAAGGCATGTTATATTATATTGCCAGCAAAAATATTAACAATAATCAAACTATGTTTCCTATACATAATGCAAACAATACCTCATTTGTTTTTAATTCTGTTTTTTAAATAGTACTTTTAAAAAATTCCCAATCAGACAAATGTCTCAAAAAGTAAACATTTGTTTTTAAATTTAGATTCTGACATAAATAGCTTGATTCTAACTAAAGTCCAGAGACAGATTGTCATCATATTAAAATGTCCATGCGCTTTGCATCTATTTTAAGCATTTTATGTTGCAACCATTTGACGATTTTCAAACCGGGATTATTAGGACGAGAAAGTGCTTTTTAGGTGCAAAGTTATATTAACTGATAAAAAGATTTTAGTTATAAGGACTTTTTTAGGTACAACATACAAATACCCATTAAACTAACCAGCATATCTCAGTTCTCTAACAATTTTCTCAATCAGACAAATGCCTCGCAAATGCGAACATCCTGTTTTTAATTTTGGCACATTAAGATTCTCGAACAGAAAAAATAGGCTTGAATCTGAACGCAGAAATGTCAGTGACAAATTTGAGGCATCATAATTAAGGAATGCGTTAGAGAACCGAATGAAGGGCGACAGTTGTGTAAATATTGCTCCAACATGTATAATTGAAACCCTTCAAAGATGATAGGAGCAGGGTAGAGGATAGAGGAGCTGAGAAATTTATTATTTGCCGTCAATTAGCGCCAGATAATGGATTAGCAAGGAATTTACAAATAATGTTGTCACGTTGAAGGAAAAAATCTCTTGTTGACAGTGTCAGGGAGTGCCCTTGCTTTTCAGATGATATCAAAAATGTTAAGAAGAGCCTCAGTAAAGTTACATAATAGCGTTTATTAGAACAGTTGGTTTTATAGCCTTACTAAAGATATTGTTTAGAGCATGAATTTGATGCAAAATCGTGTGTTAAAGGTACATAGTAAAGTGGTAGATCAGAGTTAAGCGTTTCTACTGTGAGAATATCAGTAAATTTCATTTGCCATCGTGGTTTTAGATGTTTATTGCTTAGTGCAGATCATTTGTACGATTTCATAAGCCTTTTGGAGTTATTTGATGGACCATTAGAAAGTGTCTTTTTTTGAGATAGCAACATTACAAATTATTTCTAACTAATTAAACATGCGATATCTTTGCTTCAGTTCTCATTAACATTTGTTTTCCTCAATTTCAAGACAAATTGCCGTCGAGCAAGATGCGAAATCCCGTTTTGTTAGATATTTTTCTGAGCGGACATTAAGATTCTCAGCAAAATAGCTTGAATCTAACACC
>MINK01188016.1:13885-24067 GCA_001735545.1 Phormia regina
TAACCAAAGTCAGTGACAATTTAGCATCATATTAAGAAATCGTTAGAGACCAAGAATGGAGAAAAATATTGTTCACATTTCTAATGAAACCCTAAAGCTCACTTAAAGATCAGTAAGGTAGAAGCTAGAAATTTTTATTTAATATAGCAAGGTTACAAATTGTTTCAATTGTGGTAAGATTTCAATTTGACACAGAGTGCCCTTGCATCTACTATATTTCCGAAACATATTTAGAACTCTTTTATAATTACTTTTTCGATAATAAATTATTTTCAAACTAAGTTTTAAATTTAAAATATGTCTATATATATGCTTATGAAGTGTAACCAGAGTAATCGTTTTTACTTGCATATAATTTCAGTAAAAAATTTGCTTCTGTTTTTGATATTTTATGTAGCAACCAGTTACGATTTCCAAGCCGGTATTAAAAGGACATGAAAATGCTTTTTAGGTGCATATTTGCATAAATTTAATTAATTAATACTTAAGAACTTATAACTATTCCATAATATGTAATATATTTCATTTGTATAGAAAATAGCTGCCGATTTAACCTGTCGCGGTGTGTGAAACTGACAAAACTTCTAACTTTTGAAAGAACAAAAATTTCGGTTTAAGCATAATATAATAATTTGGAAATTTTTAGGATATCATGATAAATGTTTTAGCAAATTTACTATAAACTTTTGATTAATGTTTTGGAAATAAATTTATTAATGATTTATGTTGATTTACGGAGTTCAGCACCACAGAAACTCAATAATAAGCGAAAACACCCCAAAATATCTGGGGGGAATTAGTTTCTTATTAAATTTCTCTAAATTTTTTACCCGATAATCTTGATAAATAGTAAAGATTAGGACAAAATATATATATTTTTTTTACATTAATAAAGTTTATTTGTGTTATCGGCCTTAACACAAAACTTAAGGACTTTCTCCTCTGGGTATATCAAACACCAGCTTCTTCAGTTATTAATAAAGATATTCGAAGAAATATATTGAAATTAAAATCCTATAACTCGTAAACCGAGAAAGTATCAAAATTTTTTTAAATTCAATAGTTCCCATAATCTTGATTTATGCCACTAATAATTTAATTTTTATAAACAAATTTATATGCAATAATTTGTTGGTGCGCAGTCCTTCAAATACATGAGTTAATCAAGATAAGATTAAAATCTTCATCACTTATTACTTTCCATTAAAATTCACATAAAAATGGTGTGACAATCTGTTTAAAATTGTAAATACCCGAAATAAAATTACTCAAAAAAATTAATTAAATAAATATAATATTTTTAGACAACGAAATTGGGGCGTGACTAAAATACCATAAAACATTATAGCTTTTTATTAAAAAAAAAAGTAAAAACAAAAATATTAATTTATAAAATTATTATTGCAATTTAATAGAATTTTAATCAATTATTTTGTTTACAAAACGTCCTTGATTGAACCGGTTATTCAACAAAAAAAAGCCGGTAATTAGTTTTAAAAAAATATTTTTAAAATGACAAACTAAAAATATTTTTTTATTTTATTATTTTTTACTATTTAAAATAATTAATTTTAATTTAAGTATTTTAAAATACAACTCTGACTTCTTTATCCATTCTTTCCTTTTAACAAAAAAAATATTAATATGAAATATAAAATAAAAGATCAAAAACAATAGAAGAAAAAACACCAAGCGAAGCTGAAATATGCAAATATACACACACACAAACATACACAATTATTCACACAAACACGAATATCAAGTCGTCGCAAAATACAAAAAAAAAAAAAAGAGAAAAAACCATTAAATTTTTTCCTCACTTTTTTCTCCTCTTCTAATCGCTTTGATTACAATTTTTTTTCTTTCTCTACACCTACCTCAGATGTCTTTAATTTTAATCATGAATTTTCTGGCATTTCTAGAGGCATCCGTACATAAAACAATTATAAAACGTTGATAAAAATATTAAATAATTTTTTCCTTATAGAATTTTTAATTATTTTCACTGTTTAACAATAAAAATTTCAATTTTAAAATGCAATTTTCTACACGGGTTGGCGTTTGAGAACAAATGGAAAATTTTTCTTGCGTTTATGCTTCAAGTGTATATACGGTTGCACTCTTTTAACTTATAGTTTTCCGTATGTTTTGTTTCACTTTTTGGGATTTTTTTCTTAGGAAAAAAATATCACGTAATTAACGGCAGCAGCACTAATGCGAAGAATGTGTTGTGAACACTTTGAGAACATGACGGAAACTGAAACTGTGGTGGAAGACCGACCAATTTTTTTTAATAATTGGCAATTCATTGCTACTGGCAGCAGTGCTACCAAGTTTATTTACTTCTCTAAACATGTGTCAAACATACAGTCAATACATTTTTAAAAAATGTTTTGTTCTACTTTTTACTAATTCTATTCAAGCAAGTACTTCGAATCATTCAAATTTATTACAAATTAGCATTCGTTTTCAATACATTTCTAAAAGAATAAAAAACAAAACATATCAAATTGAATGAAGCAAAAATATTTTCATTAAATTTGAATAAGATATGAATTGACTAAAATTAAATGAATTCTTTATAAATTAATTTAATAAGGAATTTATTCTATTCAAACAAAAGCCTTTGAATTAAGTTATTGAATAAAATTTGTTGGAATGGTATTAGTTAATGAAAAACTATTATTTCTTAATTCAGAATTAAGATTTAAGAGAAGTAGGCTAAGATATAATTAATTTTATTAAAGATCTGGTTGGAAATTTATATGTAATAACAAATTTGTTTATTATATTTATCATTTAAAATATTTTGTATTTGAAAATTTTTAAATAAAATAATAGATATCCATATATTTTTTGTTTATAATTTAATATTTGTTGTCAGATTTGAAGACTAACTTTGGTTTGATGAATTTTGGCTCTAAAAAATAAAACTTAACACATATATCATTATTATGCATATATTATCAGATTTATCAGCTACTACTTGACTTTCATAATTCTTTTTTTGATAAAAAAATCATCAAAATTAAAATCTTCATTGTTTTTTTTTTTTTGAATTTTTTACTTTTCTTCTTTTTTATTTTGCCTACGCTCAAATGTAATTTTTCTTTGAGTGGAACGCGTTGCCAATCGCAATTCTGCTAAAGAAACAGTGATGTTATTTATACAAATGTTTACACTTTTAAGCGGTGAGTCACCTAAGGTGAATTAATATATTATTGGAAAAAGCGCGGGATATTAAAAGAAATTACCTAAAATATGTTAAAATTACACTGTTTGGAAAACACCGAATTATCTACTTATTGTTTAAGTATTTTAGAAAAACATGGCATTTCTTTCATACGAGAATTTATGATGGAAAAACCTGAAAAACTGATGAAAATATTAAATTTAAATTTTGAACAAATAAAAGGTATTAAAAAGGAATTTCGCCGTTTATATGGCCCAAAACGCATACTTGCAGATGATCGTTTTGAACAAGAACAACTTAAAAGAAAAGTTTACGGCACTTATGTAACAGCTTTGGATAATATGCTGGCACCCCGTTGTCTGCTAAATAGTATGTCTTTTTGGGAGATATGTGGTCCCACGGGGGTGGGTAAAACACAATTGGCATTAACTTTAGTGCTAAATTTTGTCACCCAACAATATCAACAAGCTTTGTACATAGACACTAAATTAGATTTTTCAGCAAGTCGTATAAAAAACATGCTTAAAGCTCGTGAAACGGAGCCAGATCTTCATGCCGGCATTATGTCTTTTATAAAAGTAGAACGAGTGTTTTCCGCACAGGGTGTAGTAGATATGTTGGAAGAATTTCATAAGCAATTGTTACAAGGAAATGAGGATGTATCATCTATAAAAATGATAGTAATAGATTCTTTACCAGCTGCTTGGTTCCTCTTGAAGGCCGAATGTAATCGTTTGGCTGGTAAATGGTTGTTGTCTCGTCTAAGTCAAAACATAAACCGTTTAGTATATGACCACTATATAGCAGTAATTTGTGTAAATCTATCTTTATTACCCAGTCCAGAAGAAATGGAAGCGAAATCCAAAGGTATTAATTATAATTAATACTTTTATTTTATTTCAATACATTCATTTTTATTTTAGAAACTATTACTGCACACATAAATGACAATGATATATCCGATCTTATTGAAGCTGATGATATGGAATTGGATGCTGATAAATCATCTCTCTCTTATCGTCCTGCCTTAGGCTATTGCTGGTTAGCTAAACCTCATTTGCGTTTATCAATAGAATTTCCAGACGAAAATGATGTCAGTTATAAAAATGATCCTAGCTTGCGTGTTATTAAATTGTTAAAAAGTACATTATTGCCTAGTGATCTCAGCTGTACGGTTAGTCTACAGCCGGAAGGTGTTCTTTAAACAATGATTACGTTGATTTTTTTGTATTGTGATATGTTTTCATTACACGTTTTCCCGGTGTAATATTGTCTCCCAAACCAGGACGTTTACGATTTTTTAATTTATCTTTAGCGTCATTTGTTACATCATTTTCTGCTAGATGTCCTTCAAATATATAAGAGGACTGAGGTAAAGATTTTGAGGTGGCTGGTGTTGTAAGCTGGAAAAAGTAAATATTTATAAATATTTCTTACATAAATCGAATATAAGCACATATATTAAGAGAAATAACAGGTAAATATAATGATATTTAATTTTAATACGATTAATAAAATTAATATAACAAATAAATAATATTCAGGGACGATTTCGAGTTTATAAGGATAATTTTTAAAAAAAGTAAAATATTTTCTATGACTCTGTGGCCCTAGTTTGCAATTTTATTTAATTCTTACTTACCACTCTATTTACATTCGCCTTACTACTCTCATCCACTTCTACCAAATCCGAATCATGGGCATATTTACATTTATTACCAAATCTACAACGTCCCTTGCGATTATTCCAACATATTTTACGTCCATTTTTCTGCACTAAATGATTTTCCGACTCAACCATTTTAACATGTTTTTGTAGCTTTTCTATTTCCAATTTTTCTGCCTCTAAAAACGGATTGCTAAAAACATCTCCCGTTGTCTTAGACAAACCCCCACTTAGTATTAAATTGGCACTGGGCAACAAGGATGGCTTATTAACTGTAGAGGAGCTACAACATGAAATAATTAAATATCAATATTAAAATAATTTTAAATTACTTTACCTGTCCTTTTTAACATTCTTCTCTTCTGCAGCTTCATTTTCTCCTTCATCCTCTTCACTGCTGGATGAAGATGTGGTATCATAATCTGCTACTAAAGACAACATATTGTAGTTTATTTTTAATATTTTTAATGCTCGTTTGTTTATTTACGTTTATGCTGTTTGTTTTTTTTCGGAAGAAATGCTTGAAACAGCTGTTAGGAGATAGTTGTAAAACGATAACAGTTTATTATCGAATTTCTTTTAATTAGCGATGCTATGTGGCACAGAGTTGTAATAGAAAAGTAGTTGGAAAACGGAAGTTAAAAATGTAAACGATTTCCTATTGCTATAAAAAGAGATTTCATTTATAAATAAAGTGTTATTTTTAAAAATGTTGTTAAAAGTTCACAAATTAGTTAAACATTTATATTTTTTTTGTTAATGTTTATTAATATGAACATATTTTGTTGACATATGTTGGTAAGAACTGACATTTCTTGTTGACATAAATAAAATATTTTGTAAAAAATTAAATATTAAGAGAAGAATAAAGAGAGGTAATTTAAAAAAATAGGCAAAATATAATAAAAATCTTTAGGAATAGGAATATACTTTTAGTTATAACTTCATTTTCGATTCTTGGGCCTCAAGGATTTCAAACATAGCATAAATTGAAAGTGCTCTCACATCTACAAAAACAACAATTGCTTTTATTTTGTTAGTGTAAAACTACTGCAGTATAAACATTTGTCTAATATAGAGTTAATTTCTTAGTAATATTGCAATGTGAAAAGAAAATTTTCAGAATTTTGACTTGACGTTTCTAAGTAAAAGAGCCCATTTGGATTGTTGCTGGTACTTTTTAAATAGTTTATTATAAAAGGCATATATCAGAAAAAAGCAGCATATACCCCTTTTCTAAAATCAAGGCGATTTCAAATTACAAACGGTTTTGAATTGAATTGCTAACTTTTAATTGTTTTTCAATAAAATTCATAATATATTATATATATAAGACATTTAACTTTTGTTTAACAGCACGGTATTTGCAAAAATAAGCCAGGTATTTGATCGAATCGACACTGAAAAGTTGGCCGATTTAATATCACATGAAATCTTATTTTTTTGTACACATAAAACCGTTTAAGTGATTTGAAATCACTTTTGCAAAAAGTGATTTCCTGAACATACCTAATATTAAAGCTAAGAAGCAGCAGCAAAAAAAATTTAAACTATTTGCTGCAATAATAGATTAAGATGCATCTATACTAGAGTCTGACCGAAAACGATTTTTTAAGAAACCAACATTCGGCTAAAAAGCCGTAGGAATTCGAAACTAACCGAAACTTTTTAATATGTTTATTGTCATTTGCATCCGATTTGTTTCAGCCATTGTTCTTTAAGAAGATTTATAATAAGAAAAATAATCAATTTTAGTTTAAGAGCAAATATTTTTTATAAAAATAAAATAAAAAAATCAAATTTTTTGAAAATACATTTCAATTTGGTTTGAAAAAATGTAAAATGAAAATAAATATAATTATATTTGAAATGCATTTAAATTTAATGTTAAACGTAATTATTAATAATCAAAATCAAAAAGTTTTATATTATAGTGGCAGAAAAGAAGTTTCTCAGCATTTTTACTTTCAGATTTGCCAGCAGGGCTAAATAATTGTTCACTTGCAACATTCGTAGGTGGAGTAGAACAGCAACCATTTTTAAATTTTCGTAAGGACTTGAATACCAATATTCATATGGCGAAATTTTATGGCGATGTTTCAATAAATTTAAATCTTTTGCTTAGAGATTCTTGCAGAAGGTTTTTCAAATGTTCGGCAAATGTTTAAAGGAACACTTTCCTTTAATATTTTTCAAATATATAATTCCACGACATTTTCTGATAATGTCCTGTATGTTCTTTTCCTTAAAAATGGCATCATTTATCACCAGTTGCAGCGTATGTGCTACACAACCTAGTGATATTACGTTTCCCAATTTCATAGCTGCTCCCATATTACGTGCATTATCGCAAACAGCTATGTGAATTTTTTCTTTCAAATTAAAATTATCAATTATTTCCGATAGCTTTTCCGATATATAAGTTCCTAAAATATAAAAGCAAATATTATTAAAAATTAACGCCAAAATATTAAAATCACCTTTATGGTCATTTACAAGAGCATTAGCTGCTAAAATTACTTTTTTTCTTATGCCATCAAAGAGAATGAATTATTTGACGAATTCTAAATATCCATAGTGATATCCATTTTGATGATTCCATCATAGTTACCACTTTTGCTTTAAACGTATTTATTTAAAAAGTTCGGTTTTTAAATAATAATCAACATTTTAAAATAGACTTTTCTGCTTTTATAGTTAGTCTGATTATTTTTATTCTCGATCATCGTAGTCGCAAATGTATGCTGTAGGGTATCATATTTTAAATTGCAGTCCAAAAATTATTATTATATTTAATAATTTTTAAATAAATTATACGTGTTTTTATACACGTTAAAAAATATAACATAAAAATAAACTTTATACTGGATCAAAGTATAAATGGATATAAAATAAATATATATGTATGTGTGTATCAGGAAGTCAAATTTGCAAATGCGTTGTTGCAAAAGAAAAAAAGTATATATTTTTCTTAGTCTGGAAAAGGTGAAAAAACTGTGCAAGGTTAAAACATAACAAAAATCTAAATAGACATTAAAAAATAAAACTGATAAAAAAACGAGAGAAGAAGGTATAGTCGGTCATATGATACCCTAACCACCTTTGGTGGTGTAGGGTATAAACAGTGCTAGCAATAATTAAAAATACAGTTTATTTTTTTTTTAATTAGGAAATATAAGCATTTTAGTTGATCTTGGGGTCTTTAAAGTTTTTAACTTTGTGTTTTAAAATGTATAGTTAAGCGAAACTCTCAAAACGGTTTTTTAATAACACCGTAATTAGTCAACCGCTGGACAAATGCAGCTCAATTGAATGTCACACAGTGTCTTATTCAAAAAATCAAATAGAAAATTTTGGAATTTTCGAATGAATGGTCCGATTTTTTTAAGTTTTATCTGCTTTATTTGGAGTGTTATTTTTACTTTGTGGTCTATTTGTACTATTTTGGTAAGGTTTTTCGGTTCTAAATTTCATTAGATTTTTTAATGTTTTGAATATCATTCAAACAGATTTAGTTTGATTTCAAAAATCGTATAATGTGTTTTTGGAAATTGAAATTTTTGCTCCCGCTTTTGCTCTTCGATATTGATTGGGAATATATATCAAAAAAAGTTTAAAAATCAAAAAATATAAATAAAATTTTGACAATTTAAAAATACAAATCTTGAGGACCACTTACTACCTTACTTGCCACTGTGCTCTTCCAAATCAAAACTCTACTCTGCTAATAATAAATTTTATTCAGATTTTTTATGGTAATCAGATGAAAAAAATACTATAAGCAGTGTTGCCAATTTAGGCTAAATTTAGCCATTAAATGGCCACCAAAAAATTAATTTAGCCATTAGCCATTTCCATTTAGCCATTAATAAAGTAAATTCAACTATATAAAGTGAAAAAATATATCCCAATATTCCGAAAAGAATGGTTTAATAATCCAAAATTTAAGAACTGTTTTTCTGAATCTAAAAATTCTAAATTCGCTTTATAGTTTCTCTCATCTTCGTGTTCGTATGCGGAAGTGGAAATAGATTTAGCAAAAAAAAAAAAAACTAAGTAAAAATAAATTTAGGAAATAGTGTGAATTTAGCAACTGTGGATTCTATATTATGAATTATTTAAAATTTATTTGCTAAATAAATAATATTTTATTATATTAATTTTAACTTTTACATATTTTCGTAGGTTTGGTTTAAAAATATGTGACAAATGTTGCGACAACGATGAACTGTCCAAAAGCTATTTAAATCTGATAGGAACAAATGAATCTTACGATAAAAATAACAACGATATTGACTTTATAGATGACCTAATTTTTTAAATTCTTACTATTATTATTTGTATGCCAAAGAATTTGAAAACTTAAAATTTGATCTCTACATAAATAAATGATTCGGTTTCTCGTATACATATATTTTTAGCCATTTTTCAGCAATTTTTTGTTGAAAATTTAGCCATTTTTGTCTCAAGGAATTGGCAACACTGACTATAAGTATCCTACTTTTAAATGCTAATCCTTCCGTTCCTTAGGAATTTGTGCTTTCAAATCTATCTTTTTGTTGTAGCTCATTATTGAGTCGCTTTAAATTAAAATTTATATATTGTTTAGTTTTTTATTATTTTTATACCCTACATCACCAAAGTTGGTATAGAATTTTAAGTGGTGAGTTCCTTTTTTTTTTTAATACCCTGATATCACTAAATGGTGGTTGGGCTGTGTTTGGTGTCAAATAAATTGTAATTTCTACACCACTCGTCGACTTCAGAATCACTTTTTGAGTCGATTTAATTTTGATGTTCCTTCGTCCGTCCGTCCGTCCTCTTGTTGGGTGGCTTGGTCTTGTCCATTGGTGATATATGCTTGTGCGCATAAGTATCAGGTGTTCTTCAATTTTATTAGTATAAAAATTTGATAGAAAACTTGGTAGCATATGATTTTGTATTTATTTTTATGAGGCACAAGACGAACCTATTTATTTGGTCATGTTCAAGAGGTCACATTATTATATAAACACACACCTATATAAGCTCCATCAAATGTCATCCACGAGAAAGTACAAGTTTTTAACACACATAACATATTTGACATAAAATAAAGTTTTATAGTAAGCATAAAGCTATGTGCCAAATTTCAATCAAGAGATCGTCCATAATTTGCCATAGCTCCCATAAAGAACCACTCTTATCGAAAAATCACTTAACGTGCATAAATTCCATAAAAATTGTTATATTTATTTAATATTCGACACATATAACTTTTATATAAGTAATAATGACCCTGCAAAATTTGTCATTAAGAATCGTTGTCACCATAATTGAGAAC
>MINK01188017.1:9068-20636 GCA_001735545.1 Phormia regina
CGTTACTGATATGTCTATCATTTTTAAGATATTTTTAAATTAAAATAAATTTTTTAACTTTAAAACATCAGTTTATAAATTTTAGTTACAAGATTTTTATTCATACATTTTGTTCATTCACTTATGTTTAATAATTTCCAATATGTTATTTCTTTACATATATATCATTAGAATGGTTTTTCAAAAGTTTTACTTGTTAATTTAAAATTTCAATAAAAATTACAAGACTCTTATTCAACAAAGTATTCAAATCGCTTAAAGCCATAAGCGTACTTGTTGATCCCAGCTAGTAGAGGCCAAACACATACCATTTGGTGACAAACTAATACATGTAATACGGTTCTCATGACCTTGCATAATGCCTGCATAAGAAATCAATATTAATTAAATTATAAATAAAAATAAGGAAATAAATGTTTTTACCATTGTGACATTCCTTCATGGTATCGAATGCATGTATATTGCCCTCAATACCTGAACACAATAAATAACGGCCACTGGTCGATAAAGCTTTAATAAAAGAAAATGAAATATTAAATTATTTTATCTATTTAATTGCTTTGACAAATACTCACCACATGAAGTGAAACCAGTATTCTTTTGAGGTGGCTCATATAAACCAATTTGTTGATCAGATCTTATATCGTATAAACGTGCCGTTTGATCCTCAGAGGCCGAAGCAAAACCATTACCACTGGGATGATACTGAAAGGGGAATCAAAATTGTTTTAATTATTTGTCACTTAAGAGACATTTCAACGTCGTTGTATTTATTTTATATTCATAAGTTTTTTTTTAAGAACAAGTTTTCATCTTAACCACAGATTTTTTTTATTTTGGAACAATTTGAATAGTATTAATAATAAACTTTAAACTTCTTTTTATAAAATACTTACACAAACCGAATTAACATCCATATCATGACCGAAAAACATTTGTTTATGCGTATCTTCTCTTACATCCCATAATTTAGCGGTTTTGTCTACCGAACCAGTTATATAGGTATTCATATCCGGTGATAAAGATAAACCGGCTATATCACCAGCATGTCCATTAAAATCCATAGTTTTAACACCCTTCTCCAAATCCCAATGACAACTTGAAACAGAACACAGAAAACAGATATAAATGATTAAATAAATTCATCTATGAACATTTAACAAAATTTACATTTTCATATCGCCCGAACCCGTTATCAAATGTGTATCATCCAAAAAACGGCAAGAGCTTAGAAAACCTTCATAACCCAAAAGTTCTCTAGTCATTTTGGCTACTCCCGACGCATCACGATTATTAACATCATATACCGTACATTGATTGTCCATACCACCACAAGCAACAAAATTGCCAGAAGGTGAAAATGCTACAGTCATTACCCATGCAGAACGTAAAGGTATAACCTGAAATGGTTTTAAAGTTTTGTATGCATTTAAGTTATTTTAAGGTAATTTTGGAGTACCTGAACTTTATTGGCGGTCCAGGTATCCCATATAATTAGTTTGCCATCTAGAGATCCTGTTACACAGTGTCTGGAATCTCCAGCAAAATGTACCGAATTGACTTTATTAATATGACCTTTGAGTATCTTTTTGGGACCTAAACGTATTTTTGGTATATCCGACATGTCACCACATTTTTCTTTTAATGTACAATCGGCTTTGGCTTTTTGATCGTCCTGAGAAGAAGGAATGGATTGAAGAAATCAAATATCATAATTAATAAAATACTTAATTGAAAAGGAAATTAGTAAAAATATTTATGACAAACATATAAAATGGATTTATTTTTAATGTGTTTAAGTATGTTTTTAAAAATATCCTTTGGAAATTATATTATATGTTATAAGAATTGTAGATTTTTATTTCTTATTTAAGCGGTTTCATATTTTTTTAATTTTCTCCCACTGTATTTTGTTAAAACTTTCATTTACTATATATTCCTTTAATCCTTTTTCATAGAAATTGTATTTTCTTTTTTTTTTATTTTCTTTCACCTGAAATTTTTTTATTAATCCATTAATTTCATCGTATAATTTTTGAGTTTCGGGATCAACTTTCGGCATTTTGTTTAGTTTTTATTTATTTATATTTAATATAGTTTTAAAATCGGTTATTAATTTGGAATAATTTTTATTTTAAAATAAGTTTTTTAATATCAAATTTAATTTCCTTTTTTTTATAAATTTTGTAAAGTATTTCGTACCAAAGTGGTTTGATTACTAAGCAAGTGATTTTTCAAAAATCATCGTGTTACCGTTATTTTGTTCTTTTCATCTTAATGCAATTAGTTGTTTGTTTTTTCTAATTGGATTTATTTCTTAAACATTTGAATGGTTTGTAATGTTTGACAACGACTACTAAATGTCGAAGTAAAAAATAAAAAAAGCACAAATTAGAGCAGTAAACAGTTTTGTTTATTTCTTTTTTTGTTTGAGGAAATAAAAATTAGGTCTTTAGCACAAAATGACATTAAGGGGCATAAATATGATATTGAAAAACAATAACAAAAATCATCCCTTAATTGAAAATATTATACCATAGCCATTGGTTTAAATAAAATAATTTGTTTTCCCGGAAAGAGATTTAACACTCAAACATACCTTAAAAATTTCATCAAGATCGGTCCATAATTTACCATAGCTCCCATATGAACCACTCTTTCGAAAATAACTTAAAAATGTTAGTAATTATCTTAAATATCGACACATAAAACATTTATATAAGTATATAAGTGACCCCTAACAAAATTTCACTGCAGATCTGTCCATAATTGACCATAGCATCCCAATATAAGACCCAATCTTGGGAATCACCAACAAAGATGGCATAAATAGATGTCGTATCGTAGTATCGACATAATATTATGATATTTATGTTTTATTTTCCCATTTAATACAAGTATAGGTCCATAATTGGCTCCTTCCCGAATTTTGGTACACATAGGCAATGGTGAAGGGTATCATATGGTGGGTCTTGACCGATTGTGGCGTTACGTTAATATTGTGTTTATATGTATGTATATGTTTTGCCCACCATTCAAAAATAAAAGACAAGGTGAATTTTTTTTTATATTTTTATAATTTTTTTTATTTTTTATTTTTACAAATTGTTTTTTTTTTTCTTGGTATTTCTTAAAAAATACTAAAATAATTAAAAAAAAAATTATAGTAGCTGCTTTTGAGAATAATCATTTTTTTTTGGTTCTTAACAAATTAGAAAACAAGTATGTTGTTGGAAAATGCAGCTTTCTGTGTTCTACTTTTAAATTCTAGTCAAAACAAAAAGGAAACAAGTTCACTTACTATTATTAAAAAAATCATAATAATAATTAGAAAATTTATACATTTGTAAAAGATTTAGAAGAAACAAAGAAAGCAAAAGTAAAACATAAAACAAAGATTGAAAAGAAAAGAAATTTGCTACACAGAAAGAAATTTTGTTTAAAAAATGAAATTTAAGCAAATAGATGATAGTAGATAGAGTTTGAGTATTTTAGGATTTAGAATTATATAAAGCATTATATTTTGTGAATTATTATTTCGATTTTTTGTTTCTTTTTTATATTTAGTTTTTTTTTTTTTTTAAATCAGACTCTAGTTGGAACTACTTTAATAACGTAATTCTCTGTGTATGTTTTTTTTTAGATTTTTATATAAAACAAAAAATTGTGTTCTTTAAGACTTCTTTCTACAAATATTATATAGAATCCTAACAAAAAAACTTAAACATTATATAAATTACTTCCCTGGCCTAGCTAGCGAATAACTTAAACTGAGAAACCATCGCCAGTGGGATCCAAAATCCAGGGGTAGTTGTTGGGACATTCCATACAGGTGAACAAACGTAATGTTTCACCAGGCAATTCTCTGGTGGTTAAGGGGCAGGCATTGGGCAATGAACAGTAGGGTTGTCCCTTGACGTCACACTTTTCTTTCCATTCCTGGAAGTCACGTAAAGCGTTCAATTCTGTGGGATTTTGCATCCATTGGATAACTTGCAAGTTGGTGACGAAGAAGACATCGTTGCGACCCAACATTTCTTCAATGAATTTAATCAATTCATCACGATATTCCTTTTTGGATTTCAACCAGGAGGCGTGGAAGTGGAGACCCAAAGGAGCACGGTTACTATTGTAGTGACGGTTGAAATTGTGACGTAAAAGTCTACCGAATTGTTCACCAGTGGCAATGTTTGAGCAAGAATCTACCATATGACAACCGGGCAAAGATTCATCGAAAGTGGGATCATCACGACGATCCAATTCATTCATGACCATTTCCCAAACAGGGTGGCTACGAGATGGGCAGTTGTGGGCATTACCGTTACACTTGTGAGGCATACGGAAGTACAAAGTATAAGGCCAGATGGGTACACGGCCCAAAGAAGCAGTAATAGAAGCATCGTAGACAAAGAATTGATCAGCCATCATTTCGAATTGTTTGTTGCCACCCACACGCAAGTAAGGAGCACGCATACCAATAATGGAACCATCAGTAATGTTGGCAAAACGTTCAATGATCAAACGAGCACCAGCCATTTCAGCTAACCAATCATCATAGGTACCACTGGTCCAGTAGTTGGGATCATCTTTGTGGGTCAAAGAGAAGACAGAGATTTCATGACCACGACGATGCAAATCTTGAACAGCTGAATAGTTGGTGTATTTGTGGGAAACAAAGAAGGTACCCTTGATGGAACAACCGTTAGGGTTTTGACGTTGACCATTGAAAATGTCTTCGTATAAATCGATATTGTCAACATTGACGGCACCATTGAAGGTGATGGTAATCATTTGGGGTACTTGTTGGGGTTCAATGCCACCAGGAATACGGGTACCATCAGCCGAGCAGAAACAATCGGGCAAAGCACATTGGGTGGGGTCACATTCGGGAGCACGGTTGGGATCTTCATCGACGGCTATAGTTTAGAGAATTAGAAATGAAAAATTATGAGTTAAAGTTTTAAAAATGTTTTCTGAGTAACTCAATACTTACAGCAAGCATTTTCATCAGATTCATCCTTGCAGTCGGGTTTGCCGTTACAGAAAAGCTCCTTATCAAGACATTCACCATCACCGCATGACAATTTGCCTTCGGGGCAAATAGGTTCATCGGTTTTCAAGATGGGCTTAACCTTGCGTGGCTCTAATTATAATTAATTGAAATAAAATAAAAGTATCAAAATTAGTTTAAAAATTTTGAAATAGTTTTTAGAGAATAAAGCAAATTTGAGTTAAAAAGATTACATAAGCAATTAATAAAAAGCAATATTGAAATTATTTCATTAAAATAGTAATTAATTAGTGTTTTAGTAACAAATATAGGGATTAAAAGAGTTTTAATAAAAAAAGTTAGTTTTCGTTTTTCTTTAGACAAAACCAAAACCAAAGTTCCTAATATATTTTCAAAGGACTAATTTTTTTTAATTATTTTATTAATTTTCTTTTTTAATTAAATAATGTGCCCTGTGTCCGTTGCCAAAATGTGTTGTTTTTGTTGTTTGATATTATGTTATTTTGTTTTTAATTGTTTTATTGTTGTTGTTGTTGTTTGGGGGGTGGTAGAGAGTGTAAAGCTTGGCCACTTACTTTCTTTTTCATTGCAGTTAGTTACTTTAGCCTTCCAGTCACAAGTTTGTTTCATAATATCGAAGGCCAAACCAGAGGGGCATTGGATTTCTTTCAAACCTGATTTCGTACATCTAGAAACACACAGAAAAGTTGGAAAATGCAGGATATTTTTAAGGGTCTTTTTCACAAATATTTTGGTGTTGAATTTTTAAAAAGAAAGTTAATTTTTTTCTAAAAAAAAATCCTTAGTGAAGTTGGTTTTTTGTTTGCTTTTTTTTATTTTTAATATAAATACAAAAACATCTCAAATTGTAACGGTTTTGTTGGGGCTTTTTAACAGCTTTTTTTTTGAACAGAACTTTGGTTTGTAGGAAGCGGAAATTTGTAATTGTTTTTTTTTTCTTTAATATAAAATAGAGAGTAACACACATACACAAAGAGATAGTTTTATCACACATACATTTAAATATATAATAAATACCAAGAAAATTATGTTAGTTTAAACATTTATAGGTATATTTTTTTTCCAAAAAGGAGCTTTCTTTAATTCGATGTCATATATTTGCTCCTTTATAAATTATATTTAATATTAAAATTACAGTTATTTATAGAGTTGCCAGTTGTTTGTATGCTCCAAATTTTTTCCAAATATATACACAAATCACCATTTTAGATACACAAAACAGAAACAAAGACAATAAAGATCCTTGAAATAAAGACCATAAACTTAGAAACAGTAATAAATTTGACAGTTTAAATGTCATTAAGTTAAGAATATAATTTGAAAAAAATAAACATCAAGTATGATGTAATTAAGAAGAACAAATTAACAACAAACAGATAAGAGGAGGTAGAGTAATATATACACCGAAAAAAGTTTTGCATATTAGGTAGGAGGAGAGTATAATTTGACTTACTCTCAACTTCATCACAATTTTTAACATTTGTTCTCCAATCACAGGTTTGTCTGATAACATCAAATGCCAAACCGCCAGAACATTTAATAGCTGCTAAACGAGTTTTACCCGTTTCACCTTTATCACATCTTTTGATAAAATATAAATTATTTTTTATGGTTTTAATAAAAATTTTAATTATTTTGTAGTTTAGCACAAAAAATAAATTTTGTGGAAATTTTTATTTTGATTTCGAAAATTACTTTACGCTTCTTTTTTATTAATTTCGTACGTTTTGGGAAATTCTTTTATTTAATATATTAATTAAATAAGATTTCTTACCTGTAAACTTCACGACAATCGCCTTCGGTATCTAAACGGAAGTATTCATCGGCGGGTCTATCAGAACAAACTTCTTCAACATCAATACCGTCTAATTTGTCATTTGAATCTTGACTGGCAGCTAAGTAAAAGAAAATAAATTCAAAATTAATATACATTAAAATTATTTAATTTTTATATTATATTTCTTTCATTTATTTTTATTTAAAAAATTATTACAAATTTTAAAAACAATTAAAAATTATTTGATTTTTTCTTTTTATTTTTATTTCAATATTTTTTAATATAATCAAACTATTACAAAAATATATATATATTTTTATAGCTAAATTTATTAAAAAATATTTAAAAAGTGTTTTTTATTTATTAGTATGTTGCTTAGTATTGTCGCTGGTCGCCTGTAGCTTTATTGTAATTTAACTACGCACACTTGTTCTCTTTGTTTACGTTTCTCTAAGTATAAGTGATGTCAATTATTAATATACACAAAAGTGGTGGACATTTATATAAAGAGTGGTGAAATAAACAGTTTAATTGAATAAAAGTTATTAAATTTATTATAAAATAATTAATTTTGTTATAGATTTTGTAAGTTGTTATGTAAAGATATGCTATTTATATAAATGTGAACAAAATGCAACTAAATTGCATGAAAATGTTACTGTGGTGTATTAGTATTTGGTAAGTGGTGTGTTTATGTGGAAAAGTGTTGCTGTGTTGTAAATTTTTGAAATCAGTTTATTTCATTTGAATTTATTTTTGAAATTAAAAGATTTTTGTTTACTTATATGCGTTTCAAAGAAGTTTACTAATTATTTTGGAAAAACAAGGGATTATTTAAAAGAAAGTTATTTTGACTTGTTTTTACAAATTTAGGAATTAAAGTATTTTCAACAATTTAAGCATTTGTTTATAAGTTAGCTTTTTTACAAAGATGTAAAGAATTCCTTTCCTCTGTGTAGTTATTAATATCTTTTACTTAATTAACTCTATAACCGGCATTTTAATGATATAATTGCCAAACAAGTTTTACATATCGTTTATACATATGTAGTCTAAATTACCAAGCAATCACTTGTTTATGAAGAAAATGAAAGGGAAATGCATTAAATCTCTAAACTATCTTATAGTCTAGCAGACAACCAGTTTCCGCATATAATATTAATGCATTCCTTAGCTTTAAAAATAGTAAAAGTATTTTATACCTGAAGCTAAGATATATTTATTTGTGCAGCAATTGCAAACTGGTCATGAAGGGGTTTAACCAGTTGCGGAATTGTAATGTTGCATAAATATGTATTACATTTGCCTAAAGATAAAATATTAATATTATGGAGATAATTATGACAAATAATTATGTAAATTTTATTTAAGCAGATTTGTTGCTAAATAATATTGCAACTTTAAAAAAAGTTATGCATACATTTTTGATCGAAAATTGTTTAAATTGCAAAATATATTTTCTATTGCTTTTAAAAATAATTTATTGTGATTGCATGTTTATTTTGTTTATACAATTAGTTAACGTTTGATTTTTGACGATCTTGAGTTTAAACTCTTATTTGTTTATTTTGTTTTGTTAAGCTAAAGCCTAAAGCGGTTAACCTTGGTAAAGAGTTGTGTGTTAATAAATACAATAATTATAAACCATTGTCTGGAGAAAAATAAAAACAAGATTCTTAGAATATTAATTGAACAAGATTTGCAAAAAAATAATAATTAAATTGTTATTCTTGTTACAAAATTTAAAGGTCACGTGAATATTTAAACAGCAAAAACTTGAAGTAGAATTAAAAATATTTAAGACTTTTTTGGAGTTAAAAAAAAATAATAATAATTATTTTATTTAAAAAAGTAGAAAAATTAAATACACCTTCACTTTTTATTAAAATAAATTTAACCATCACTTTCTTTAAAATTTGTAATCAAATGTAGGGTTTTCCGTTACTTTTTTTATTTTTAATAATATGGCATCACTGTTAATTTAAAAAAAATTGTCTATGGCGCCCTCTATTTAACTTCCTTTTTTTCACCGGCCATTTTAGTTTTTTTTTTAACACTTTTTAAATATTTTTTTTAAACTTTTTTTTTGATTTCAAAATAATTTAACAAAAAAAAAACTTACCCAAAGCGCAGCACAGCACAAATAAACCTAAAACAGGCCACACACGCGCCATTTTGCGTATGTGCTTTTTCTTTGTTTAGTTAAGACTGAAAGGGGGGGTTTTTAACCACAAAAACCTTTTAAGGAGAAAAATTATAAAACCAAAAATATTAATAAAACACTTGTCACCATTTTATAAAAAATTTCAAAAAAAAAAAAAAAAAATAAAAAAATATTTAATACTAACTTTTTCTTATTATAGTTTAAAAATAAACTATAAACGTTAGCTAGCGTACTTGCTCAATACACAGCCACGATTACACTAGGTGTTGGCTGCTAGCAGCAAGTTCTATTTATTAAGATGCACAAAACACTTGAAAACACACACACACACAAAAAGCTAAAATTTAAAAAAATAATAATAATTTTGCAGAATGGTGAATAAAAATTTGGTTAAAACCCATAAACTTGTCTTTAACTCTTTGTTTAAAGAGAGAGAGAGAAACTAAGAAAGACTTGCTTAGAGCTTCAATTTGAGTTTTGTGTAACACTCTTAACCATAAGGTGAATTTCTTGGAAAGGGGAAAACTAAAAAAAAGCTTTTTTTGAATTAATATTAAATTAATATGCATTAAAGATTTTTATGTTAAATGTTAAATCCAGTTTTAGGAGGGTTTAATATTGAAAAGGAGCTCATCTTTTTGTGTTTTTGGAAGAAGTTTATATAACTTTTAAAAATATTTGTTAATAAAAAACCACAAACATAAATTACAAAATTGAAAGGGGAAGAAAGAGAGAAAGAGAGAGGGAGAGTATTATTTAAAGATTTTTATTTAGAAACTCACCATCTCACCACTAGAAAGAGTGGCAATGTATGTTGCTTAAGTCTTTTGTTTGTGTACAAATTTTTTGTTGTTTTTCTTTTAATAAAATTTCAAGCCAGTTTTTTTGTTATTAATATTAAATATTTAATTAATCAGTTAATATTAACAAAAATTGCGCAAATTATTTAAATTTCTATAAAAAAAGGTTTGAAAAATATTTTTTTAATAAAAAAATCAAGATGAACTTACAACTTTGTTAAAAAAAAAAACAATTTAATAATTAATTTTGTTTACATAAATTAAAGAGAAAAAAAAACAACATTTTTTATGGGGGTATTTTTTTAAATAAATAAAATTAAGGAGTGTTAGCTGCAAAAAGTAATGATGAAATTGACATTTAATGTCGTGCAGGCGTTGGATTTTTTTACATTTTTTTTTAATAAAATAACAAATTAGAAAAGCCACTAAATGTCATTTACTAAAACCATAAATTTTTTTACATAACTAACAAAAATACCAACAATTATATACAAAACCATAATTGTTTTCTTGATTTTTAAAATAATCATTTAAATTGTTTATTTAAAAAGGTCTTTAAAATGTTATCCTCTTTTGAAAATCTTGTTTAAAAATTGAAATAAAAATTGTTTAAGAAAACATGTTTTTTGTTCAATTTTACTTTATTTTTTTTTTAAAGCCGGCTTGTGTAAGAAGTTATAATGATTTTCACCACTCCCTGAGGTGAATACTAATTATTTAAGTTTATATATTTATATTTTGGGGGGGAAGATTAAAAATTTTATAACGTTTCATGTAGTTCTTTCTAGCAAAAGTTAAAAACAACAACAAAGATAATTTAACTATAAAGATAATTCACTTTATATGTTAAAATGTTTTTTTTTTTTTTTATAAATAATTGTTAATAAATTTTGTAATGCAAAGCACGTTTAAAGTTCTCATAACGTGGCAAGTTTATTTGGTATTTTTTGTTTTCTTATTTTATATATAAATATTTTTCTTCTAGTACCTTTTAGATTTACTTAACTAGAAATCTAACAAGTAAATAACCAACCAACCAACCAACAAATCAGCCAAATTAACTACCCACCATGTGTTCACTTTAAATAATAAACAATTCAATTCAATATTCTCAAAGTATTTCAATAGACTTTGCATTAAAACAACAGCAACAACAACTACAACAACAATTATAATAAATAAATATTCAAAATAACGAAAAACAAAAAAATAAACGGTTTTCAATTGTAATAAAGCAATATTTTATAGGTTCCATAAAAAGGTTATTAAACTTAAGAAAAAAAAAAAATAAAAAATACCAAAAATTATTTTGTATAAAAAAATAAATACCTAACTTTACCCCAAGGAGCTACAGAAAAGTTTCAAAGATTTTTGTTAAAAGATTGTTATGAAATATGACTTGATTTAAATTGTTTAACTGACATTATCATAACATCTGAAAACAAATCACGCCTACCAACAAGTGTTTAAGGTACTTGTTGGAAATTTAATTTTAAATAATAAAATATATATTTGATGTTTTAATTTAAATTATAATTCAAGCATAAATAAGATGACAGATCTGTGGTGATGGTTAAATGAAAGAATTTAAATTAAATTCCTTGAATTTAGTTTGAGTCTTAAAGAAAAAAAAAAAAACAAGAATAAAGTGCTTTACCTTGAAATGTTTAAAATAAAAATGTCATTGCTTTGCGAATAAAAATAAAAAGTTGATTTTTTCCAAGGAAAAACAAGGGCGAAATATAAGAGATCACTGATCATATTTATTTTTCATTTTTTTTTTTTTTTTTTTTTT
>MINK01188018.1:0-18739 GCA_001735545.1 Phormia regina
CATGAGTCGTGGTAGTCTTAGAGTTATAATAGGCATGGTTACGGGTCATTTCTCAATAGGGAACATGATGAGTAAGTGGGACATTGGCACATCAGATTTCTGTAGAACGTGCGATGATGTTGAGGAGCTAGAGATAGTGGAGCACATACTCTGTCAATGTGTAGGGTTTCAGCGAAATAGGTTGAGGTGGTTTGGACGCCATACACTATATGAACTAGGTGAGGTTAATGGTAAAGGACTTGTCAACCTCATAGGGTTTGTAATGGGAAACAATCACAACTGATTGTTTGGGTATAGATTCCACACTTTTCTTCTTTCCTTTTCTCTTATATTTTTAACTTTTCTTCGTATAGCTATATCCCTCTCTCTCTTTCATAAAGGGATCACAATGGGCCGTTCGGCCTCTGGGTGTAGGGGTGAATACGCCACCCTTTCTAACCTAACCTACTATCAAACTGCCAAAAAACTTTAAAAAATATTATCAAATTTTAAAAATTTCGACATATTTTTGTGCACACTTTTACATAAATTATATTGATATTTTTCTCATTTTTGTATAAAGAATCTAATTTAACTCTTCTAAAGTACTATCTATGTTTACAATACATCCTTTAAAAATTAAATCAGTTTTTAGGGCCACAAACTATATTGGTGCTTTTATTATGCACAGATACAGTGCTGTATTGATAAATTCCTTCTAAATACAATAATTATACCACGTTCATGAATTCCTAAAGATTCCTATCGTTTAGAAAATTTATTTGAAAATTACACAAATATATTTTCAAAATTTTATCTTTTTTCAATTAAATTACAAATGTATTCAAACATTTATAAATTTTTAAACAGGTACAGGCAAATTTCTGTTGTAATTGAATATAAAATTTACATTAAAGAGCTGTCGTAATGCTGCAATAATAATTATTAATTTTGTTTGGTTTTTATTTAAATTTTTTTCTTTTTTTAATATTTACGTTTTCTTTTTTTTCTAATTTTAAGTATTTTTATAAAAAGTATAATAATAATTATAATTAAAATTTTAAAGCTAGAGAAATATTTTGTTAAATTTTTATTATTAAAGAAAAAGAAAAACGAAATAAAAAGGAAGCTTTTTGTTTTTATTTTTCTCTTTTAACTAGATAGACTTCTTTGCAATAATTAAAGAAATCCTTATCATCATCATCATCTATTAAATATTATTATCTAAATAATGTATGTATAATATACCTAACTTAAAAACGGCCGTTTTTAGATAATTTGTTATATTTTGCTTTTGAATTAACATTCCTGATAAGTAGATATTAATAGTATTTGTTTTTTGAAGAGATAAAGTTATTATTTATAATTAATCTTCATATAAATTAATTTGTTATTATTGTTATATATGTAAAGTATAACACACTATTATTATTATTATTATTATTATTATTAATTGTTTTCTTATTGTTGTTAAAAACTCTTTTTTTTCTGGTTGTGTATTATTATTATTAATAATATAAATTATATTAAAGGGAAAAATTACACTTAATAACTAAAGAATGAAAATCAAAATGAATTGATAATGCAAGTAAGTATTTTATCTTTACATCAAACCAAACACGTCCACACACTCAATATACTCTTTCGAAGATTTACAAAAATTCATTTTTTTTATAATATTTAATTTTTTTGTTAAGAGAGAGACTTTTTGTTTTGTATATATAGAAGGTCTTTTTTATATGAAAACTGAAAGCTGCAAGAAAAAATTTTATGGAAGGAAAAAAAGAAATATGGTATTGTTATGTTAGAGTTTATAATAAACAAAATAAAAAATTAAAAGAAAAAAAACATAATAAATAAAAATTAAAATCAACAAATAATTGAAAAAAAATTAATAAAATGAAAATAAAATTAAACAAACAAAAGAAAATATGTTTACGCTACTATATTATATAAATAAAATAGGAATAAAAAGTAGGTTATCAATTATGTTTGTTGTATTTATATACATTTTCAAATGTATACAATACGTAAATAGTTTTAAAATGATCAATAATATATCAATAGTATGTTTGGTCAATATGTTTGTAGACATAAAAAAATAGTATTTGAAATAATGATTGTTTCAAATATTAGATATAAAAATAAATGCATTTTAAAGGTACATTCTATAAAAAAAATATATGTAAATGTAAATAAATATGATTTAAGCACCCAACAATTGAAATTGAAATATTATATAAAAAAGTTTGTTTCAAAAAGGTTTCTTAATATTCAAAGTATTCAATAAAATAATTATTTTGTGATATTTTTTAATAAATATGTTTGAGGAAAACAACAAATCAATCAATGAAGAAATAAAGAATCTAATAAAATGTTTACCAATTGAACAACAACTTACCAATAATGAGGGTGGGGGTTAAAAATCCAGATCTCCAGACTTCTCAAGCATTGGGTCGTCCGTCTTTTGTTAAAGGTGTTTGTTTAATGTTTGTCGCCTTTCTTCTGATTGTTGCCACCACCTTGATTGGGACCACTACCTGGTGGTTGTGGAGCTCCGGGATAGCCTCCTGGAGCTCCATAGCCACCAGCTGATCCGGGGCCACCATAACCACCAGGTTGAGGATATCCTCCCGCTTGGGCAGCAGCTGCGGCATAATATTGTGAATATTGAGCATATTGGCTAGGGGTCATACCTTGTGGATAACCACCTCCAGGGGCGGCAGGTCCGCCAGGATTAGCGCCAGGGGCTCCAGGTGCACCTCCAGGACCTCCACTGCCAGCTGCACCAGGATTACCAGAATTAGATTGGCCTCCCTAAAAATGAATGCAAAAATTATTATGAATTACATTATAGATTTCATTTACTTTGTATGAAAATAATTTAAAGAATGTAACAAATAATAAGAAAAAAAATGAAATGGCTTCCTAACACAAAATATATATATTTTTTGTATTTTACAATAAATATTTTTAACTTAATCTTACCAAATTACATATGTTAAAAAGAAACATTTTATTATAATCATCCTGGCAACCAAAAATATGGAAAAATAAATATGAGGATCAAATGATCTGTTAGTTATATATCCCTTTGAGAAAATTTTACAAATTTTTTCAACGACTTGCTACAGCATATTTTGTAATTAGCAGCGCTATATGTCATATGTTCATGGAAACTTCTTATTTTAGTTCATATTTAAGTTATTTTAATTTTTGCAGATACTTTGGAACATTATTTTGTATATTACACGAATCATAGTTTTATATATTTTGCCAATTTGCATATTGGCACCGGGTAGATTTTTTTACTCTTACAAATGTTTTTAAATTTTCAATTGATAGATATATTGTAATAACCTAATGCAATGTATAAGCTTAGAATATATTGAAGTGCCACGAGATCTAAAGTGCCAAGTTGGGATACACAGTAATTTTAAAACGCTTTTTTGCAAATAATTCTGTAACAGTTCTGAATAAAATCTGAATACAATTTCACATGGTCAGAGCTGTGGTGTTCGTGGTCGATTTAGAGGAGTACATATTCTTACGAGAGGCACCTAGACACTTCAAACTATATAAGCCACTTAAAAAAATCGGAAAAAATCATTTATGATGTGGCAAAAAATAAATTTGATATATAGATAGTCCTTATAGATTTCTACAGGTTATCATTTTCAGTTCAAGAGATATTGAATTCAAAATAATTTTCTAACTTGGCGAGTTTCACATTACCCTTACATTGTTTTTTTTTTAATATTTACCAGTTTAAAACAAAATCCTATATAATATTGATACAAAAATCAAATAATTATATATAGATTTGATAACATAAAGTTTCATATCTTTTGAGCTTTATCCCTGAATAAATAATGCCACCTTGTTGGAATATTTTTATTTAGGGATAAAATTTGTTTTTTTGGTTTTATAATTTTTTTAAAGTTATCAAAAGAAATTTTAACGCGGTTACTTAATACATGTCAGCACTTTCCATAGAAAAATATACAAAATTGCCAGAGAATTGAAGGTTTGTTGTTATTTTTATGTTCAGATGTAAGCTTTATATACAGTGTTTGACAACACAATGGAAACTTTTCCTAATTTTTTTATATATGGAACAAAATTCAAAATAAATTTAAAAAAATTGTTCATTTTTTTTGGAGTACATAATTTGTATATACTTTTATTTACTTAAATAAATAAAAATTAAGAACATAAATTATTAGATTCTAATAATACAAAACAAAATTAAAATTATTCATAAATATGGTACTGACAAAACAAAGGAAACTTTGGTTTAATCTTAACAAATATGGTCTGAAGTTTTGAATAAGTCAGTATTTTGGTGGGTATCCTTTGTTTTTAAGTACTGCTTCACAACGACGAAGCATTGAATCAATTAAAGAGTCAATAGACTGTTTTGAAATATTTTGCCATTCCCCTTATAACCGCAGCCGATAAATCTTCCTTTCTGGTGTTATTTTGAGTCCGTATTTTGAATTTCCAATTTTAGATTATGACTACCTCCCGAAGAGTAATTTTGACATTTCTAAACTATAGCTATCAGTATGTTAAGCTTCAACAGTACCCGTCCAAGAATGTTTTAATAATTTTCGATAACTGTTGACTTATTAATTGAATATTTATTTCAACATATAGTTTTTGTTTTAAACAAGGTGAAAATCAATATCGTATAAAATACCGAACCGATTTAAATACCGTTAAAGTTGGTTACCGAACTGACTACCGATCCTTAATATAATCTGTTAAAATACCCGGTATCAAACCGTTTCCCTCGTCCGGTATATACGTACTGGGTCGTTCAGTTTCGGGATTTTATAAAAATAATAGTTTTTTTTTCAACATAATATGATATTGTAAAATAATTGTTCAAATAATTTACTTGAGAAAATAAGAAAGATAAAATTATTTTTAATAATAAGATTATTTTTATAGAATTTTATTTTAAAAAGGACTTTTATTGATATTGATTTATTGGTAATATCGTATATTTTAAAAGAGATTAAGTGCCTTCATTTGATAAAGCCATTTGAAAAAGCCACTTCTTTGGATAAAAAGTTTTAGCAAACACAATATGGTTACTATTCGGAATTAATCTGTAGAAAAATACCATTAAGAATGTATAAAGAATGATTATCTTTTTCTCCATATCAATAACAAATTTATATAGTCTATATGAACTATATGGTCGTTGACATTTTTCGACAATATTTAATAATTTAGATATACTTTTATCATCTTCAGTAATGTTGATGGATCATCCTATTGAAGCTGTAAACAATTTTATAACATTTGAACTCGCATTTAAATTACCTGAAACGGTTTAGGAACTTTAAGAATTATTAAGTTCTATATTTATAAGTGCACTTTTTATAAATTAATTTTCAAAGATATTTTTGATTCAAATACGACATTTTTTCGAAGTCCAGAACTGTACAGATCCGAAAAATCATTAGAGTAGCAATCATATTTAAATCTGATAAAGGTATAATTTATATCTTTTTCGATTATCAGTTATTTAGGTAATGACTGCAAAGATAATTAAAATATTTAATCTAGAACCCCCGGAAGTCGAAAATTTGTTCCTGCTATCAAGCAAAATTTAAAAGTGTGGAAAAATATTCTCCTGTGACTTAAGAGTTTGATTCACATTCGAATTTCTTACTTTAAATGGTACGTCGTTTTGATTATTGGGACTTAGAGACCTAATAAGAACTTTTTGTTGTAGCAACATTAATTAAACAATTTCGTCTGTATTAGAAAACTTGTGCACTCTTTTAACCAATTTTCTTTAAAAAGTCTAGTTTAATATTCCAAAATGCTCTGTTGCCATAAAAGAAGTATTTGTAAAATCGAAAAGTCTGGGAAAATATTCTCCTGCGACTTAAGAGTTTGAATTACATTCGAATTTCTTACTTTTATTGGTACGTCGTTTAGATTATTGGGTCTTAGAGACCTAATAAGTACTTTTTGTTGTAGCAACATTAATTAAAGGATTTTTGTCTGTATTAGAAAACTTTTGCACTCTTTTAACCAATTTTTCTTTAAAAGGTCGAGTTTAATATTCCAAAATGCTTTGTTGGCTTAAGTTTTTGCGAAATTCAAGTAAAAATTATTCCAAAAATTAACTTTTTACGTTTTTTTTCCAGTTTTTTTCAATAATAACGGTATTTACCGGTATTTTAGTTTCGCTACTGGTATACCACTACCGATATAATTTCAAATACCGTTACCGAAATAAAAATAAATTTAATACCGATACCGTGGTAATTACGTTTCGGTTTTCCAAACCCTTGGTTTTAAACAACTAACACTAAAATCATTTAGATCAATTTTAATTTTAAAAATCTTCAGAAATTTTGACTTCTATGCCGATTTTCGTTAAAACTATTTGCGTGAACTTATATATTAATATAAATTATTAATAACGTAAAAGATTACAAAAAAGAAGTTATGATATAATTATCAGGTAATAAAACAAAAATATTGAAATACATCTGTAAATAAACTACTGATGCCTTTTAACAATCGATTTTCTTTAATATTCTGTTTTGATTTAGTCTTCATTATTACAGAAAGTTTAAAAGTTTCCATTGTTTTGTACAATTACCGCAATACTGAAATACTTCTATCAATTTTAGATTTTGATATCAGATTTTGAATTAAAATATACCGTTCTTAATTTTTTCGCTAGTTTATGTAAATATAAGTATATACAAATGTATTACCAAAAAATATATATATTGTTTTTTTAAATGCTTTAGGATTTTGTTTTTTTTTTAAAATGCTTTAGGATTTTGCCATATTTGTTTAATATTTCGAAAAAGTTTCGAATGGTATTGTCAACCATTGTATATAAGAATTTGTTATCTCTGAATTTGTAAAAGCAAATTTCATTCAAACAAATTTTAACGTAAAAAAATCTCTAGCTAGTATAGGAGTATAAAAAATCTAACAACATAAGCAATTTTTGGTGGTTTCTTTGGGTTTTCGACGATATCTCGGCTATTTATAAACCGATTTTGTTCATTATTGTTAGTGTTTTTCATTATATCTGCTGCGACTTCTAAAATACAAAAAATTGACTTAAAACTAATATGTGTTTTTTCCAGCATTATGTTATTTTTACTATATAATAATTTCCTTATTCGTTGCTTTGTGCAATTTTAGCTATGTCTTAAATTATATAAAGATATTTTTAAAAACATGCTCTAAAGAATCAAACAACTAAAAAACAATCAAGTTTTAATGACAACCCCTAAATGTTCTTTGGGCATGTTTTTCTAATATATACAATAAATTATATAACAGACAAAAAAAAATATGCAATAATAAGAAAGAGTTCACATTTTTAGTTTTAATTAAAAATTAAAAATAACATATGTTAAACCCATAGATTAACATCGATATGAAACTTAAAAAAATAATTATAATAATTAAAAAGAAATTACAAAAGTACTATTGTATTTTCTTAGTAATAAGTCCTTGTTTGTTATCTATGTTAATTTATGAGTTTATTATTTAAACAAAACAGTACAATAAAAAACTCTTTCCTATTTAAACATTTATCCAAATAAAATATTATTTTTAAGTTCATCTAATCTCAAAAATTTATGTGTTGCCTATTTTTTATTTAAAAAAAATACACAACGTACCTTCAATTGTTTTTCAAGAGCTTCGGCTTCTTCAATTTTACCTATACTACGATAATATTCCGCCCATTGTGCACTATAGTCTTTAGTTTGTTGACCAGCAACAGCCGACGAAGTACCACTACTATGACTACCAGCACCACCAGCAGCAGCAGAGGCAGATGATGATGCTGTTGAGGCCGATGATTTTGAAGCCTATTCATTGTTAATAAATAAAAACGTTTTTAAAAGTAATTGAGTTTGTGTGTTTTCCAAAGTTAATTGCAGTTTTATATGGCTATAAAACATCTATACAACAAACATTAAAAAAAAAAATAATAACAAACTACTAGAGAAAACGTTATATTATCATTATTTGCCTAAACTAAATTTTTATCAAGCATTTTATCTATTATTTAATTTATGAAAAAAAAAAAATCTAAATGTAAACATTGGTTTCAAGTGTTGACACTCTATTAGAAAAGCAAATAGAGTGATTTAATGTGAGAGGGTGTGTAGATAGAAAAATCATACCTTCATTTGTTTTTCAATCGCCTCGGCTTCTTCAATTTTTCCTATACTACGATAATATTCTGCCCATTGAGCACTGTAGTCTTGGGACTGTTGTCCTGTAGATTGAGCTTGTTGTGCAACGGGTTGAGCCTGAGGTTGAGGTGCAGCTGTGGCTTGTTTAGCTTTAAGCTGTTGTTCAATCATTTCAGCTTCACGATGCATGCCCATAGATCTATAAAATATTAAAAAAAATTTTAACGTGAATATTTAGACTTGTCTTCGTTTATTTAAAAGACTTACTTATAATACTCAATCCACTGTTGTGAATAATCTGCTGACTGTGCTCCCGCTCCAGGCGCTCCTTGACCCATACTAGCTGCTTGCTGTTGTTGCGCCTGATCTCCCCAACCACCGGTTTGTCCATATCCAGCAGCCCATTGTTGTTGATAAGCGGCCGCAGCTGCATTTGGATCATTAGGGTTATAACCTCCAGCAGCACCGGCTCCACCACCTTGTTGATTTGGTGGACCACCATTAATAGATTTACGATTAATGATCGGCAGTTCCATATTAATCTTTTCTGCAATCATTTGTCGAGCAGCTTCAACCTGTTCGGAGGTGCCTTTACATTTGAAGAGTTTCTCAGATGGGGGATTAACAGCATTGCGGTCCATTTCACAATAGGCACCAGATTGTTGATTAATTAATTTAATAGTTTCACCACCACGTCCAATAACAATCTGAGTATTTAACGTAGCAAAAAATAAAAAAGTACGTTATAGTTAATAAATTAATTAATAAATAATTTCTAATAAAATATAATTATTATATTTACTACTTACACCACATTTTGAAGCGGGTACCATAAAAGTTATCTCTTCGCGGGCAGGTTGTTGAGCGTGATTAACACCATAGCCGTAACCATAATTAGAATTACCATTGTCACCTCCATTACCACCACCATTACCATTACGATTTCTTTGCTAAAATTTCAAATACAAAATAAAAATCTTTCGATTTCTAAAGTAACACATTTCAACCGACCATAACATTCTCAATTAATCCATCAATCATTCTCTTGGCATCGTCAACTTGTTGTCTGGTACCTTGTATTAGACATCTACGATCACCAGGCTCATCATTCTTGCCTTGAATGAATTGCAGTTTGCAACCGCATTCTTGTTGGATTTTACGAATCATATCTCCGCCTTTGCCAATAACAACACCTACAGCTAGTTTGGGCACAAATACTTCGCATTGTTCGCCACCATTATTACCCCCGCCGAAATTATTGTAATTTCCGCCACCATTGTTTGGACCATTATTTGCACCCATACCACCACCACCGCCATTACCACCCATACTGGGTCGGCTGTTGTTCTGCTGTTGCTGTTGTTGTTGAGCATCTTTTTGTGCTATTAAGTCCAAGACCAATTGTTTGGCATGTTCAATTTTTTGGGGATCACCAGAAATACGTAAAGGTTTCTAAAACAAATCAACAAAGTTAAATTATTATTTTTCCTTAAGTCTTTGTGGAGCTTAAACTCACAATAACTTCTTGATTGGGTCCATCTTGTATGATGACCATTTTGGCTCCAGTCTTCTCCTGCAACTGTTTGATGGTATCACCACCCTTGCCAATGACTAAACCAACTTTAGTGCCTGGTATCATGATTTCTTGATAAGGAGGATATCCTGTGGGCCCTGGTGGAGGCATATTAATAGTTAAAACTACTTCAACATTACCGCCACCATTGCGATTGGCCAATTGTTGCATAACTTCGCGGCCTTTAGTTA
This sequence comes from Phormia regina, assembly GCA_001735545.1. Classification (NCBI taxonomy): domain Eukaryota; kingdom Metazoa; phylum Arthropoda; class Insecta; order Diptera; family Calliphoridae; genus Phormia; species Phormia regina. The sequence continues at coordinate 9,942 of MINK01188018.1, forward strand.
CAGATTCTCGAGATCCTCTTAATGTAATAACGCGATCACCTTCGGACTGTCCCATTTGTACCTTACAACCAGAATCACCTTGTATATGGGAAATAGTTTCATTGCTGCCACGACCATAGAAGGCATTCATAAGACAATCGGGAATGCGTACTTGTTCTTCGCAGGTGTTGCCAGCTGTAGCAGCTAAACGCGCTGCCACTGCCGCTGCTTGTGCAATGGCTTGTGACATGTTTGCGGGACCGCCACCTGAAGATGAACCCCCACCTCCGCTCATATTGGAGTTGCTGTTATGACCGTAATCATTGGCATCCGGACTAGTAAAACGTTTATTTTCTGGTCCCGAGTCAGAATCGTCAAGAGATCGTTTAAAACCAGCAGCTCCTCCAACATTACCGCCGCCACCACCTCCGGCGCTATTTGCCTGTTGTGGATTTGGCTGTATTTTAGCGGCAATCTATTTTAGAACAAAACATGCAATAAAAAGAGTAAAAAATGTTGCTCTCTCGCTCTCTAACTTGATTCTCTTATAAATTTAATCGATTTTTTTTCGTTCTGGCAAAAAAAGTGTATTACCCTGAAAAAGTATAAAATTTACCTGTTTCGCTCGTTGTAAAGCTGCCGCAAATGCTTGCGATTGATTTATATTATTTTGTGCTGCTGTTGAACCACCAAAATCACCCATTCTTTATTAATTATTTATTTTATTTAAATACCACGCGTACTTATTATATTGGTGTAAAATTTTCACGTCTTTTTTTCCTTAGCAGAAGGGCGGAAGCTTTTTTGCACAAACTTTATTTTATTTTTTCAACTTTAAATAATTGAAAATTTCATTGAATTCCTATTGTATTTTACAATATGATTATTAAATTTTATTTATCCTTAAAATTTTTGGCAAATTTGTCCTTATTTTTTATAAAAATTACAATTTTCACAGCACTTTCCAAAAAGTCACTACAAATGCGGCATGAAAAAATACAAATGGCGGACCGAGACCTGCGCCGAACAATTTTAAGGACGGCGGCAGCTTTGCTAACATTTATCGACGACGGCTCAAAATCGGCTGTTTGCCGGTTGAGAGGTAAACATAGCTTTTTATTTCCTTGTTTTCGTAAAGTCTTATAGATCACATTGGTTCCCAAATGTAGTTCCACGTCCCCTTAGATTTAAAGGGAATATCAAATTTTTGTTTATGTTTAAATTTTTTGCTTACTTTTGCGTTATTGCGTCTTTCTCCTCTCTTTTTACTACATGAATTATTTTGGATTTTTGTAACGTTAATTCTACATTAGTGAAATTTGCATCAAGACAAACGTCAACGTTTTTGTTTGAGTTGCAGATATTTTTTTTATTTCTGTCAATTATAGGGAAAAAGTATATCATAATAAACCATGTAAAAAATACAAACAACAATCAACATGGCGTCTTTTACCAAGCATTATCAAGACAAAGTAATACAAAAATCTCTCGTGTAGACCCTACAGCTAAGAAGCTTATTTATCTGCCGGCTACAGCCATTTGAGCAGCCGCAGACAATTTTTACAAAACCGCCAGGCATTTGATTTAGATTTATTAAATTTCGTGCGTACTTGTACGTGAATTTTAAAATATTAAAATACAATTTAAAAAGGTAAGAACTACTTATATATTTAAAATAGCCTTTAAAAAATTATAATAATTTAAAAGTTTAAGCAACTTTTTGAGCGAACTGTTAAAAACAAAAAATTATCTTACCAATAAATTTCCATTTAATACAGTTCAGAGCCCTGCGTCAGCCAGCTTTACAGTTGGCTGAGTCGGGCCACCGATTTTTTTTTAAAGACGCCGTGAAAATTTATTAAAAAAATAATTTTGTTTATTGAAAGATAACCAAAAATTCTAATTATATATTTAATTACATATATTTAATAGTTTTTTGTAAAATGTAATTTTTTGACATTTTCATCAATATTTTTTTCAAATAAAATATCAAATACTTTCCACATAAATCGAAAACAGTTTTTGTCTAATTTTTGTTGAAAATGAAATTAAAATTACTATTTATGATACAGTTTCAGTTGATATGAGAGCCTGATAAATGTAGATCGTTCAATTTGATGTTAATGTTAATTTTTTCGATGTTTAAACGCGGTTGTTAAATCAAATGTTAAAAGAACCATGTTTAAACATCGAAAAAATTAATATTAACATCAAATTGAACGATCTACACTAGTCGTCTTTACGTAACATAAAATATTTAACATTAACACTAACATTATGTTAATGATAAATGCAGATCGTTCAATTTGATGTTAATATTATTTTTTTTTTTTTTAACAAAACAAAGATGAAAAATTAATTTATTTTGTTTAAAAAAGACATAAAAAATAAAAACAGTGAAAAAATTAGGTTTTTTTTTTAAAAGAAAGACAAAATGAAATTAAAATTTCTCATCTACGTTTTCTACACCCCTTAACATAAAGTTGGAAATAACATTTTGTTCCCGTTATTCTTTTCAATATAAAAAATTGTTACAAAATTTTAAATATAGAAAAAATATGTAAATTGATTGTTATATACTTTCTAATTATACTATGATAAATACTCATAGCATAGCATAATTATTAAGTACTCGCACATCTACAAAAACAACAATTCCTTGTATTTTGTTAGTGTAAAACTATTGCACACAATGTCAAAATAATATGAACAGAAAATGAGAGAATAAAGGATAGGAAGAGTAAAATACTGTCGAAAATTTACATGGGAATACAAAAACAATTTGATAGTACCGCGAGGTATGTCGATGAAAAAATTATAAAACAACTATTCTTACGAGTATACTTTACACTTAGAGCAAAATATGCACATTCTTTGACTCACAAAGATAAATAGTTTATGCTGTTGTAGGAGTAAAGGCAAAAAATATGCATTTGCATGAACTTCCGGTCCTTGTTTATAACAATGGATACAAAAATATAACCATATATTAGCTTTCTTCATACAATGTTGCACAACCTTAATGTACAAGAATTTCTAAAAGGTATCAGTTTCACTGTTCTGTAAATTAAATTGAAGTGGATATGATCCTACTTTTAAAGATACCAAATAATAAACTAAATTGAAACAAAAAAAAACTTAACGATGTACTATCGTATTTAATTCTTCATTTTAATTACTGTCAAAAAATATTTGATATTTATTTTGATACCAGAAAATATTTTCATTTTCTATCCCTGGTGTGAAGATAAATTGGAATTTAACTAGCAGAGACAACAACTAATTCTTTTAACTAAGAAATTTAGCAGTTAACAGAGCAATGTTATAGATTTATCAGTCGAAGGAATTTATAGTAGCATACTCAAGGGAAAAATTAAAGGAATAGGAACCATGATGTTCCCAGCTCAAATGAAAATTTGCTTTATTCTAAGACATAATTTCATAAAATTTTGGTCCTGACATTATATTTCGTGAGTTAGATCATATTTTCATTTTGAGTGAAATTTGTAAATTTTTCAAAAAATTTTTAGAAATTTAAATTTTTACACATAAATATTAAAAACAATAGGACAAAAATAATACAACATGATCTATTGAAGTTATACCAAAACGGAGTTTTTCCGTTGTTCATTTTTCGAAGTAGTTTGAATTTTATTTAAATTTTAAAAAGGTTAGAAAAATACGGTAACATTTTTATATAATTGAAATTATTTTTAAAAAGTTGTAATAAAATTCAAACAAGTTTGAAAATTGGAAAACTGAAAAAACCGTTTCGGTATAATCGTTAGGGAATTATATTGTATTATTTGGTCCTATTATATATAAAATTAATGTGAAAAAAAATCAAATTTTCATTTTTTTTGTGAAAAATTGCCAAATTTTGGACTTATTTGGACCTGGTACTAAATTTGTGTTATGCCATTAAATGTTCGTTTGGTAGAAATATGAAAAAAGTACGAAAAACAAGAAAAAAGGACCTATTTCCATTTGGATCTAGCTCACGAAAGGATAATGTGAGGACAAAAATTTTGGGAAAAGATGTCTTAGGATGATAAAAATGTTTATTTAAGCTGTGAGCATAAATATTAGGGGAGCCACCCTAATATTTATGCTCACAGCATATGTCATATTTCTATGTCCACATAGAAATATTACTCCAAGGTATAACTAAAAGAACTAACGTATCTATAAGTCTGAAATTTTGATGTGAGTGAATGGTTCGCATATATTGCTATATAGAAACATTAATCCAATGGGTGTCTAATATAAGAGTAAGACTAAGAGTACATTACCTAGCAAAACATTTTCATATAGTGGGATGTGCGAACCATTCAATCAATTCGAGTAATGGACATTGTAGTAAAATTCCATATGATAAATGTTATCAAAAAATACATTTTCTGGAGTTATTTCAGACTTAGTTCTTTTAGGATACCTTGGAGTGCTATTTCTAAGGTGTGCGATCGAAATCTTAACATATATATAATTCAATAACGGTTAATCATAGATTTTTTATATTTAATTGATAATATACTACAGATCATAGAAAAATATAATTTTTATTGTTGTTCAGCTACTTTTTTGTTTTTGAATAGCCTGTCCATCTCCTTTTAAAATTTTCGATATTTTGGGACACCTCTTCGATCCATTTCTATTTTCTTTTCACAAAAGTCAATTCTTTTGGCAAGCGAATTTTTGATTTCAAAGTTACCTAACTTTGAGCCCCCTTAGCTCCTCCCCTGAGGGGATTGTTGATTATACACTCCTCTGCTACGCCTATAACAAATTTCACTAAAATACAACTAGCCGATCAGAAGTTACAGATTTATTTCCCAAAAATTTCTATTCTTCCTCACTGTGCCGTGTTTGTCGTTTTTTTGTATATTTTGGATCAAATTCACCGTTACCAGGACGACGTAAATTATGGCCTTTGTTTCGTCTGACCATAGTACGATGTTTCAGTTTTTACGGCACAGGTGTTTTACTTGCTCAAAAATGGTACTCTGAAGCACACAATTCTACTTGATGACATAAAAGGGGTTATTATTGGAAAGTCGAACTAAACGTTGGTCAAAACACGCTGACGTTTTACGTTTCTACCTCGTAAGAATTTCTCCACCCAGAGAATGATGTGATCATTAAATACGAGTTCTCTCGATAGGTTGCAGAGTATCTTGGCATAGAGTTACATATAGAGACAACATTCTCGATTGACTATTAAACAAAATTATCGTTTTGTAAACAAACATGTTTTTTTATTTTCTTTAACCCACTTAGGTTTTTGAGAATATCTTTCGTCTCTTGTGACCCTTTGTATTTTGGTATTTGTTCTGTCATATGCATTTTCTAGACACAATGCTACAACCTGAAATCCCTTTGATTTGTGGTGGCATATGGTATTAATAACGTCATTTATGTATTGAAAAGTTGACATACCCTTGTGGAATGCATAAGATCTTTTTCCTCTTAGATACTGAACATGCATCTTTGTTCCTCTTAGATACTGAACATTTCACTATTCCAGTCCTTGAATGTGGGATTTCATCCATCTTCTAGATATCGGTTATTAATTCGAAAAGTTCTCCGCTGAGGTCTTAAATTTTGAATAGGCGATTTATCAAGGCCAGGCGCGGGGAGGGAAATTTCCTTTTTCCCTCCCCAAAATGAAAATGCTTAGAGGAAAATATATACTAAAACTTAAATTTTAAGGAAATAGTTCAGAAAATCATTCTATTTTCCTCAAGGCAGAAGTTAGTCGTTTTTAGTATTTTTGAGATGAGTTTGCCAGTTTGTGTAATTGTATAATTATGGTTGCTGCTTGCAATTTTAGTGTCCTTTGTCTTCCAATAGATAGTATCGACTGTAGATACTCTCACATCTAGGGCAGAGGATCGTGAATTGGTTGAGATAAATGTCGCGGATCTGTCATTGAGACATCTAAATTTAGAGAGAGACAAAATGTTTTATTATACCTTTGTGTTCAGATGCGTCCTTGTTCCATATATAAGTGTGGGGAATTGGAAGGTTTTCCTCATGTCTGAGCTAAATTCCGGTCATTATTCGGTTAGCTATAGTTTGCAATTAACACCTTGGTGTGGGGAAGAATTTTGTGAAGATTTTTGTTAGCATCTCAATGTTTATTTATGTTTGAAGATCTATCTCTTGCGGTTCCAAGGCTTGGGAATTCTTCATTGTCTCCGAGTATGGAAAATTTATATGAGAAAAGCTTGGATATGGTGAGATTCTCAATAATAATATTTTTTTAAGCTTTCTCTCCGGCATGAAAGTTCTTTTTTCCATACATTTCTTCTTGTAGGAATGTTCAGAACTTTTGAGAATGTTGGTAAAATGGTTGCAGAAATTCAAATATGACCTTTTTCATTTTGTTATAGCTCAGGAATGGTTAATGTTAGAACAAAAATTTTGAGGAACGATGTCATAGAAAGAAGTAAATCTTCATTTTAGCTGAAAACATCGATACCTTGTTTGTCGTCCATACAAATAGGTCCACCCTAATGTACATAGTTATATTGAAATGAGTGTCTGAATATTATAAATTTTTAGGTGTTCATCTATGATGAAAATTTTCTCGAAGATTTATGTTACAGTACTATCTGCAATGTACATTCTTAATATTATAACTATATTTTAGGTATAAAAAGAATAAAATTATTAAATTTTTAATCCAATTTTTACAATTATGATTCATATTGTAATTTTTATAATTCTTTTCGGAAATATATATTATGGTCAAACAAATGCCCCTGTTTGCCACCTTACATCTAAGGGAGTATAGATCCGCATTTAGAATGCTTTGATCTATAAGATCCGAAAGCATAGAAATAAAAAGTTCTTGTGTTTAACTTTCTGTTAGCTAATAGCCGATTTTGAGCCGGAAACGATAATATATTACGTTAGCCTCCGCCGCCGTTAAAATTGCCCGGCGCAGATCTCTGATCGATGTTTAGTTTTGTTTTTGTTGAGTTGGTTATACACATCAAGTGACCACAATAGACAGTTGTTTTGATAATCTCTGATAAAAATATTTTTATATTAAATTAAATCATAAAAAATGCCTGCAGATCTTATTGGTTATCTTTATGCAGCCACAGTAGCTGCTGGTGGTATTATGGGCTATGTTAAAGCAGGTATGTCAAAGGCATTTCTGTCCTCTTCCACAAAAAACAACCTTTCTCTTATTGTGCAATATTTACTTGTAAGCGTTGTATTTATTTCCTTAAAGGTTCATTACCCTCTTTGGGTGCCGGTTTAGCTTTTGGTGCCATTCTCGGTTTTGGTGCTCATTTGAATTCACAGGAGCCACCACGTCCTCTGTTGCAGTTGAGTACATCATTGGCATTGGCTGGTATGATGGGTGCTAGATGGAATCGTTCAGGAAAATTAATGCCCGCTGGCCTAATTTGTATTATATCGGTTGCGGCTCTGATAAGAAATGTTATCACATATAATAGGTATTTGCCATTGCCAGGCAGGAATTAAAAAGATTTTCGATAAAATTGATTATAGTTTTATTCCATTTGAATTTTATACTGTGGTTGCGGGTCAAAGATCTGTTTTGTTTTTCTACTTATGTTGCTATTTAGCAATTTAAAATAAAGACACTTGATTGAAAAGTATAAAACACTTTGTATTTTGCTTTTTTTTGTAACATATAAGGGACTGTTCGAAAACATAAAATTTTTTAGAAATATTTTTCTCATGATTATAATGAAAATTAACAAAACAAAATATTAATGTATTGAAGTTAGTTGTTTTTTTAATTAAAATATTAATACTATTTTTTTATAAAATAAATGTTATATATATATATATAGTCTTCGATTTTAATTGTTCATCATTGAAGTGGTCAATAACAATGAGTTCCATAAATTTAATACTACAAATGCAGTATAATATTCACACTTCTAATTATTGTTCTACTACTCGAATTGAAATGTATTAGAAAGTTGTAGAAGAGGACTTAAGTTTTCAGAAAAAAATCCGACTTAAGTACACAGAAAAAAACTTCTAAATTAATAAAAGAATCTTGTTTCATTGATTTTAGTTCATAATATTTAAGAATAATTATGTTTAAAATTTTCTTTGGACAATTTTTAGGTCTTAACTTTTTTTAGCTGCATATTGGGACCATATTTTGCAAAATTCCTAAAATTTTCATAAATAACAATTTAAGGTATTTACAGACAATAATATTCAATATTAGGATTTGTCAAAAATTTGAATATTAAAATATTTACTTATCATCTGAATAAAAATTGTTAGATTATGAAAAACTTCTTACGATATTTTTGAAAATACCAATGGTATTATAAATTTTTTGAAATTGTTCACAAACATTTGATTTTCATGTTATATTTTTCATAAACAAAAATTGAAAGAAATAAATTATTTACAAAACTTAAATATTTAAATCAATATTTCGTATTAAATATATCAATAATTTCATAAAGGTAAAAACTTGCAAATATACAATATGTGTTACCTTGTGAACTACTTTAAGATTTTTTGACATGCCGATGAAGTATTGCGAGAGAGGTAAAGAGAATGTAAAGTTTAGTATTCCCTTCTCCTTTCTCTCTCTTATAAACTCAGAATTGCGGCAAGAAAAATTGCTGTGTGTTAAACTGGGCTAAATTTCATAAACAATTTCATACAAAATTTAAATTTATATACGTTAGGAGTAGAATTTTACATGTTAAATTTAACGTCGATAAAAGTGCAACAAAACATGGCTACCCTCAAAAATTGCTGCATACCCAGAAGCAGGTTTGTAAGAGAGAGATAAAATAACTCTCCCT